>JBAWJQ010001403.1:0-59729 GCA_037783105.1 Bactrocera zonata | reverse complement strand
CCGACCAGATATTCACCATGCGCCAAATCTTGGAAAAGACCCGTGAAAGGAGAATCGACACACACCACCTCTTCGTCGATTTCAAAGCTGCTTTCGACAGCACGAAAAGGAGCTGCCTCTATGCCGCGATGTCTGAATTTGGTATCCCCGCAAAACTAATACGGCTGTGTAAACTGACGCTGAGCAACACTCAAAGCTCCGTCAGGATCGGGAAGGACCTCTCCGAGCCGTTCGATACCAAACGAGGTTTCAGACAAGGCGACTCCCTATCGTGCGACTTTTTCAACCTGCTTCTGGAGAAAATAGTTCGAGCTGCAGAACTCAACAGAGAAGGTACCATCTTCTATAAGAGTGTACAACTGCTGGCGTATGCCGATGATATTGATATCATCGGCCTCAACACCCGCGCCGTTAGTTCTGCTTTAAAAGACGAATACATTTGTTCGCTCAGATCAGCATCAGCTTTACAGTCAAAGCGTGGCTTTCACTTCTTATTTAACTTTCAGTTAAACTCGGAAAAAGATGGAAGGGACTTTAGCCAGCATTGATATTTCCGTGAAATAGCATGTACCTTTAGAATAAAAACTGAAATTTTGATCTAAATAAGCCTAAAAAGGATACAAAATATGCATCCCCATATAATTGTTGTTGTTGTTGTTTTAGCGGATACCTAGTCCCTATTAGGATGGTAAGGATTCGCTAAGTAGTCGTCGTTTAACGGGAGGCCCAAGAAACGTGCTGTTTCGACGGGGCCGCACCTAAGTGGGAGGGGTGTCAGATGAGTGGGGTTGGTGGGGCATGCAAAGAGGTGCCCAGTGTCATGCGGAGACTTATTGCACGCAGGACATATATTGGATATGTTGGGTTCTATTCTGGATAAATAGGAGTTTAACCTGCTACAGTATCCAGAACGAAGTTGTGCAAAGATCGGTATTTACGTTTCTCGTGGCAACTCGAGCTTTTCGTCTGCAATGGGTGGTAGTTTTACTCCAAATACGCCATTCACTGAGAGGGAAGGTATTTGTGACTATAGATGTCCAAAGGAGACATCAAGAGACATTCTGTCGTACTCCAGATTGCAGTATTCTGACCGATCTAAGGCTTCTTCGTCTGCATTCCACTATATCCAGGCGACCATTTTGTTGTGGCGTAGTTGAAGCCTGGCCAGACGAATACCTTGTAAGTTGCCGACAACGTTTCTTTGGTTCCTTAGTAAATGCGGAGAGAACACTCGATATAAGCTTATTGAGATTTTGGGTCATTATTTAAAAGTTAATCTTTAGCCGCTTGGTTTTTTTCAGTTTTTTGTACCTTGAACAGGCTGCCACAAAGTTTGTAACACCCAGAAGAATAAAGATCCGATAAAACAATAGGAAAAAAATAATTGGCGAAAACGAACTGAGTCGATTTAGCCCTGTCTGTTTGTCTGTCTGTCTGTAAACACATAATTACAAAATATATGCCATCTACGAGGTGTGTTCAAAAAGTATCGCGAATCGTAACTGACAGTTTTCTTCGATTGCAGGGGCGTGGTGCATCATGAGTTCTTGCCACAGGGAAGAACGGTCAATAAGGAATATTACCTGCAAGTTATGTGGAATTTGCGCGAAGCAATCCGCCAGAAACGCCCGGATTTGTGGAAGAACAAAAATTGGCTTTTGCACCACGATAACGCCCCTTTGGCCAAAAACAACACACTAATGATGCCGCAGCCACCGTATTCCCCCGATATGGCCCCCTGTGACTTTTTCTTGTTCCCTAAACAGGCCTATGAAAGGACGACGTTACGCTTCTCTTGACGAGATAAAGCGGGAACTAAGGAGGAGCTGAAGAAGATAAAAAAAATTATTTTTTCAAGTGCTTCGAAGATTGGAAAAACCGTTGGCACAAGTGTATAATATCTCATGAGGATTACTTTGAAGGGGATAAAATAGATATTCATGAATAAATAAATAAATTTTGAAAAAACACAAAATTCGCGATACTTTTTGAACACACCTCGTATAATAAACTTCATTGTAATCTCTTTCCAACACTCCTCTCGAGTCTCATTTGCGAATTCACTCGCAAACACCAAGTTGTCCATTAGTATCTTACATAACATAAATAAACATTTGTTGCTTCGACGTTCGATTTTACGGTATTTTAATATTTGAAATTCGATACTTTAATGGACATGAACCGCTTTTCAACTAATTACGGACCAAAACACGTACATATCTATATATACATTTGCTTGTTATGAAATTGAGGCGGAAGGGTGACTCCGAGCACGCAAGCCTTCAACCTGATAAGTTGCTGCAAACGCACACAAGCATGCCAGCACACACGCACTCACACATACAAATTCACGAACACATTGAATATTCATTTTTACACGCACAATAAAATTTTCGCAAATTGAATTTTGAAATAATAAATCCAAGGAAAGCCGAAGTGAGAAAAAGTGGTGGTGAGAAGAGCGCTGCGGAAGCCCACAGGAGGGTCATTTGGGTTTCAAGGTGTTGTGCCGATATAATTTAAAAGCAAACCAAATGCCAAGCTCAATCACTGAGGTCCAATTGAAGTGTCTCCTGTCGCAGAAGCTGCAGCCCCTCACTTTTTTCATCGAGATCTTGTGGAATTGCAAGCACTCATATGCAAGTGCGTGTGTGCGTGTGTGCGTTAATTCACGCGGCGCGTCAAGTGTATCAAGTGTCACTTATGTGTGACCTTTGCAAATTCAATTTGTCGCCTTTTTATCTGTAAAAATTTCTATTAGCGAAAATAACTGCTTTGCTTTCTTTGCTGTGAAATTTCTTGCTCCTTTCTATTTGTATCCACAAGAGTATTTCTTTTCAATTTCTGTCACTTCGCTTTTCATTTTCACTCGGGCATAAGTAGTGCTGGCACTTTATCCACTTATGCTCTCTTCGGCTGCGACTTGGGTGTGCGTAGCCAACAACTACAACAACATGTGTTTGTATGTGTATTGGCGCAACTACTTTGCCTTCTTTGATGCCGTTTTCTCACTCAATTTCTGGCATTCGTTGTGCAGCATATTATCACATGCAAAATTGGATCAATCAAAATCGATTTCGAAAGTCGCTGCGCTCATAAAGTCTGCAAATTTAATTTCGTTCACACATTGCGGATTTCTTCGATTTTTGTTTTAAAAGTTCAAATATTCAATAATATTGAATTTATGGTGGAAAATTGAAGAATGTGAGGAAAGAAACATTGGCATTTATTAAACTAATGGGGAGATTCTTTAAGGTCATATGACAAATACTTACGGACTTACAAAAAAAGAAATTATAAAAACAAGGTTTCCCCAAGTAGTTAATTAAGAAAGCGTTTCCAAGATGTTCTTTTGAGAAAACAGTTAACTTCGGCTCTATTGAATATAATTCACAGGTACATTTCTTATAGCATAAAAGGGTTTGAAAACATCTTTATCCTGATTTTGATCGGTCAATTTGAATGACAGCTATATGCTGTACTCGTATTCTACAGGTCTGAATAATTTATTTTTGAGATTGTAGCAGCGTCTGAGATAATAATCTATGCCAAATTTCGTGAAGACATTTAGTTAAATGAAAGAGATCGTTCAAACGAAATATAGTTGTCTGCAGTACCACATTCCAGCACAAGAAAATTCCTCAAGCTACTTGTCTGTCTTCGGATCGAAAAGTTCGTAACCAGTGTCCTTGACATTCTTATGCTTCAGGGACCTAACATCGACTCGGACCAGTAGTCTGTTGTAACGCAGATACGTACCCGCCTCCAAACAGCAAAAAACAACCGTCAACAAGCACTCTCCGAAAGCACTCATCAGCAACTCGGTATAAGGGAACTGTGGGATGGCATCTTAAGCTCCTTACGTACAGCTGCAAGCGAAACCATTGGTTTTCGTAAAGATCGAAAGAACACCTGGTACGATTTCTTGTTTCTTGATTTGAAATTAATATTAAGATTTTTTTTCTTTTTTCTCGCATTATTTAAATGTCGTAAATTACTTCACACGATTAATTTTGTTGATTACATTTCGAAGCCAATCGTCATTCTGAGAGCTCACATTTACAAAAAAAAAAAATTAAATTATTTTCCACAATTTTCATACAAAACTATTTAAACTAGTATGGAAGAATTAAATATTTATTATTTGTGCCATGCCAGTATGCCAACTGTAATTAAGTTTTACCTTCAAGCGTCTTTTATTTTTTACCAACAAACATGAGAGTGACTGCTTGCCGTATCGGAAAAGCAAGCTCCGGAATGAAACAATTAAAAAGCGCAAAGAGAAAACCACTTTTTTTCGATATTATTTAGCCATTAGGCCGTTATTGAAGTGACGCTTGCATTTTCGCAGTTTTGTAATTAAGCAAGATTTGCATAGAAATCACCACTTTCATATGCCAGAGTTGCATTTCGCCTTAATTATACGCACTGCGCTGCGAGGCATACTTACAGGCGAGCGCATTCACACAGTGACTGTAGCGGGATGCGTGTGTGTGTATGTATGTGTGTGTAGGCGAGCTCTACGAGTCTAACGGCGCTGCATTGCTTAATTGTTGAGCTGTGTAGGCACTTATTAAAGGTCATTTGTTCAGCCTGCAGCGATTCAATCAGACGTTAATTATGCGAAACACTTGTGCGCCGAGGCTCCACGCCGATGCAGCTTCGTGTGTGTGTTTGAGTGCACTTACGGTGTGGCGCTGTCAATTTGTGGTGTCGGCCACGCATTTTGATTGGTGGTGACGTGCGGTAACTTGGGTTAATAAATACGGTGCTTTGATGCCTTCTTTGCAAGAGAAACGAGAGTCTATATGTAAAAATTGTGTTGTATGTAATGCATGCATGTAAAATCTTAGAAAATATTAAACTTATTACATATTAAAATTAAAATAAAATATTAAACTATTGTTGTCAATAAAAAAAACTTTGGTTAAAACGATTTAGACACGGTAGTAAGGGTGGGCCATATAAAACTTTAAATTTAAAAAGTCAATAAAAAAAACGGCTTGATATTTTTCAAAGGTCTAACATTTATTTAAAAGATGTGGAAAACAATTTCGGACAAATGACCACCACGGCTGAGTTTACAGTAGCTTATCCGATCCACCCGATTTTGGAGTACTTTCTCGATGGTTTCAGGCCTTATGGCAGCTACAGCAGCTTGAATCTCGTACTTTAGATCTTGAATTGTTTCTGGGTAGTTGGCATAACATTTATCTTTAACAGCTCCCCACAGAAAATAGTCCAACGGAGTTAAATCGCAGCTTCTGGAAGGCCAATTCACATCACCTCTTTTGCTGAATATGCGATTTTCGAAGATAGGGCGTAAAAGACTGAGTGTAGCGTTTGCTGTATGGCACGTAGCGCCGTCCTGTTGGAACCAAATGTTTTCAAAGTCTTCCTCTTCAATTTGCTTGAAGAAAAATTCGGTTAACATTGCACGATATCGCTCACCATTGATGGTTACGGCGGTTCCTTCTTCATTTTCGAAGAAAAATGGTCCGATGATTCCACCAGACCAAAATCCGCACCATACAGTGATTCGTGCTGGGTGCATTGGCTTCTCGACGATTACGTGCGGGTTTTCTGCGCCCCAAATGCGACAATTCTGCTTGTTAACGTAACCATCGAGATGGAAATGAGCCTCGTCCGAAAAGATGATTTTCCGGTAAAATTGACCATCCACTTGACTCACCACTTTGGAAAAAAGTTTTCAATATTTCCCAGTTCTCTTCTAGTGAATAGCGACCCATTTCGTAAATTTTAGACTTTTTATTGAATATATATTACTTTCCGAATGGTATTTGACGTTTCCAATGTCGAAATATAGATAACAAATTTAAAACGTTAGATGGTCCACCCGTTAAAATCGTCTTTAACTAATTTCTGTAGAACATCAACTTTCCGTAATGTTCGAGACAAAACAAGAGAAAACGTGAACTTCGGCTGGACAAAAGCTGTAATACCGTCCACAAGCGCTTTGTATAGTAAAGGTACAAAAAGAACTTAATCTAGACTGGGATCGGACAATTTAAACGGCAGCTGTATGCTAAAGTTGTAAAAACTAAACAATTTCTTCCAATTATATATTGTAGCGTTGCCACGTAAAATAATCTATGCAAATTTCGTGAAGATATTTGATCAGAAAAAACAGTTTTCTATACAAGGTCCTGATTTGGATCGATCAGTTTATATGACGGAAATATACTATAGTGGTCTGATATCGGTAGTTTTGAACAGCTTCTTAGCAACTAAGAACGTGTGAAAATTTTCAGATCGATGTCTCAAAAATGTAAGGACCTTGAGTCTATATATACAGACGAACTCGCCAAGCGAATCATTTATATATATACTTTATACCGACATTTCCTAATAGGTGTTTCAAAATTCTTGGCAAACTTAATATACCCTGTTTAGGGCATAAAAAGGTAGAGCCTTGCCATCTAAAGATTTAGTATGGATATCAAGATTTAAAGCAAATTTGGTTAGAGTAGCCTTGCCATATGTTTACAGATGTAATTTTTAAAATCGAGAATCAGAGAAGCTGAGAGATTTTTAAGGGACACAAAGCATTTACAAGTAGGGAAATATTTGCGAATAGGGTTGCCACACGTAGAAATGATTTTGTTAATTGAATTAAAAAAATAGTAATAAAGCTTAAATTTAAATTAAAGTTAAGATAAAAATATGTAGACAATTTTATTTAAAACGTTCCCACTTTTTAAAATACTCAAAATACTGATTAAAAGTAGTGGAGTGTCTGAAAAATGTAATTGTGATATATCGATATTTCGTGAATAACGAATATGTTTCCTAACTAATGGCAATGTCTATGACACAAATAAGTCAGTTTCCCTTTTCTCGCGGGTTCGGTTAAGTTACGTTAGAGTGCCGTTCCTTTGTGTTACTTTACAAATTGACAAAGTGCATTGTGTCTATCACAAATTTGTAGAGATCGCTAATGTCATTTCGATTGTGCCTCCTGGTTCGCCGAAGGTAAGATCATCGAGATGTTTAATCGTCAGTCTTGCAAAGGATGGATAATATAAGAGAAGTGCCTTGATGTTTTCATCTTAAACTTTTCCATAAAAATTTGACAATTTGTGGGTCTTTACAGAAAACTCCCTTTCCAATCTTTCACCTCATCCGTGAAAATGCTCAGTGCGCATATTGTCCAGCGACTCTTCGCCATCCACATATCCCTCGTCGGTAAGTGGCAGAGCAAACCCCACCACGAGTAGTCTCTCGCGAGTAGTTCTAGCCAAATAATTTTTTTATTAAAAGTCTAACGGTATTTTTTACACCTTTTTTGGTAGCACCAAGTCAGTAATATTGTTTAAAAAACGAAATACTCATAAAACTTCTGCCAGTGCGGAGAGAGTTGATACTAACAAATACCGTTTTACGCAGTCGTGGTGTAATGAAATTCGAAACGTTTTCAAAGAAGTGAAATTATATTAAATGAGAAAGCTTTTCCTATACGTAACCCTTTAATATATATAAGATTATAGCCGAGTTTACAAGAGCGCACCTTCAAGTGTAGTCAGGTTCTTCTCTACCTGGTCTTTCCAAAGGGTGGAGGTCTTCTTCTTTCTCTGCTTCCACCGGCTGGGAGGTCTCAGGGCTGAAGTGTTTTCATTTATTCAGACGACATGACCTAGAGAGCGTGGCCGCTTCTTTTCATTTTTTTCTATTTTTTAACTTGCGGGTTCCAAATCAAGAGCACAAACCTGGAGAAAAATGTTTCCTTCTCACTTTAGCTCGTCTTCAAACGGTTGTTTTTTGGATACCTAGAGGATACTTGGTCTAACACCAGAAGTCGTGAGCAGCTTGAGCCATATGTAAAAGAATAGTTTCTATTCGCTCCCAAGTAAATAGGGCTCAGAGAAATTTCTTCACTTGCGTGAACTTGTACACATGGCTCTATCTTCCTATAATCTTTATATATAATATATAAATTGGATGTCACGTTGTTTGTCCGCGATGGGCTTCTAAACTACTAAACTGATTTTAATAAAATTTTGCACACTATGTCCAGTTTAAACCAACTTAAAAGATAGGATAGTTAAAACAATTAATAAGGAAAAAATACGATGAAATCTCTATTAAATGGACACTCCATTAAGCGAACTATCAACTGAACAGAAAGGCTGGCACCGTCAGTGACCGCTTACGGGAGATTTTATTCTATATATTTATAAACATACACATGTATTCAGAATCACGAAAAATTTAATACAGTTGAACTTCCATAACTCGAAGTTCTCCATATCTCGAATTCTTGAATTGTCACTAAAAGCCAAGTTTCATGTAAGTTTCCTGCGATAACTCGAAGTATATCTTGCTTATGATGATGAGTTATAGCATTGACAGAGTGCATCGTTAATTAACTGTATTAATCCGGATTAATTCAGAAGTTAATGAAGATAACTCCATTGCTGACATTTAATCCTCAAAATTTTAGGGAGTTAGCTGCATTCTCTTTGGCAAGATTGATAAAAATTTCTAATTTTAATCTATTGTGAATGAAAAACAACCAACATTGAGAGCTGATTTTTCAATAATAAAAAAGTAATTTTTACATATGTTATGATGTTATTTTATGATGCAGTTTTAAAAATAACATGTTGATATGTTGATGTAATAAAAAATGGTTTTGTAACTATTGGTCGGTTAACAACCGCAATGTTTAGCTTCTATACACTTTCCTTGAACATATTATAAAAAGGACTATCAGCTGTTTACTAAAGTTTCAAACTCTCGTAGCTGCCGTCTGTCACCTACAAATTTGGATTTGCGCACTTAATCCGGATTAAGGCCGTCATCTGTCAAGGCTATTAGGGAACTTCAACTATAACTTTAATTTTCAGTAAAATGCCAATATAAAGAAACGTTTCCTCAATGTCTGGATAGCAGCGATGTGTCAGTGAAGTTCTGGTAAACTTCACGAAAATTCCTTCTTTCGGTAAGCAACCTTTTTTAATTAGAACTTAACTGACAGATGCTATTAAATCGTCATTTTTGACGTTGACATTTATTTGTATGAACATATACAAAATTAAACCTCAAGTATTCGTAAATAAAATTAGCACTATTATTAAATAGTTTATTATTTGAATAATATGTTTGCCTTATCATCGCGTGGTCGGACCCACTAGTTATATTAATAAAAATTAGTTAGCTTTTAAATATGTCCCCACACAATGTTTAATAATTTAATAAATAAATCAGCAAAAACCAAAATAAAAATGGCATGTTGCATGCAACCTTATATAAAATAAAATTAAATTCACATAACCTCAATTAGAGCACAATGAGACTCGCATATGACAATAGCCAACACGAAACCCCGCAGGATTCTCAACGACTTCATACAAAGGGGACGAAACAAGCGGTGTGTGTCTGCTCGTGCCGCATGTGGAAACACCCAACCGAGTGTATTGCCACTCATTTCCACAAATGTTACATGTGCGTATAAATAAACAAAGACTGCACTGGAAGAGTACCGAGCATTGAGTGCTGAGTACTCAGCCAAGCGTCGGTGTGTCACTGTGCACTTAAGCGGATTGTCTTTCATCAACAAGTTGCACGTATCGAATATTATCGAAAGGTGATTTCCTTGCATAGTAAGGGAGTATGTGTGTGTGTATGTGTGTGCAAGACTGCGTTATAGTGCCACGCAGTGAGGCCACCGTCCGATTATCGTGATTATCTTCGTGTTTTTAACTTAAGTTGCCGCTTTATTACCCACAAATACAAAAACAACAACCGAAATAAGGAAAACAGCAGTTTCATTAAAATGCATTTCCCCAGAGGACTATTGCTAATTTTCAGATATGCTGATGTAAATGGGTGTGGTCTGTGCGGCACATGGCTGAAGCCATATGCAGGTCATAGTTTGCATTAACCTGCATTTCGTTAACTACACAAGCGAGCTCAAAACATGCATATGCATGGAAAATAGTTTAATCCACCTATGCTTTCATGCATGTACATATGTATGTGTGTATCATAAATAACAGTTTCGTTCTCGTTTTTTGTACAATTGTAACGAGCACAAACGGGCGAATAAAGTTAGTTGAGCTCGCATTTGGTTGTTGCGGAAGAAAGCTCTTAAGACGGAAGCATTATTGTTGCAGTTTTGGTAATTAGTGTTTTCATTGGGAGAGTTGGGTAGAATTAAAGCCCTTAAGTCGTTACTACCGACTATTATATTGGGTAGTCGAAAAAGTCTTTTCGTGTTTTTTATAAAACTTCAACTTTTTTTTATATTTATAATAATACATGCATTTGATCTTTTTATTGTGGTCGTAGGCACCCTTGCTTCTGTTGTTCCCTCATAGGTCTCTAGTCGAAGGAGCATTTCGCTAGAGCATCATCGTCCATGCGAACAAGATGGTCTAGCCAGCGCATGATTTTTATGCGCTTAACTATATTAATGCCGCCTTATAGCTCATACCGTTCTTCTTCGATGCTAAAGGCTCACGCGGTCAAAATATATGAGATATAAAGTCAACCAAATTAAATTCAAAAACCTCTCTATTAGGCTAGTATTAACCCGAACTTACTCATTTTTACACGAGTACACACTGCTATAAAAAAAGACTCTACGTATTTCAATTATATGTATGTATATCTTGCAGACTTATCAATATTTTCAGTAAAAAGTCAGATTATTCTTTTGGGTTTCAGATTGTTTAATTTCTCAGCAGATCCTGCATAAAGCAAACATTCCATGAGTTTGGCAGGGTGACTACTTGGTATAATTAGTAGATTATCTTATGATTTATCGTATTTCATGAAAGGGAAAGTGAAAGTAAAATAAGTAAGCTAAGTTTATCCTGCGGAGTGGTAATTTAAAAATAAGATGACATTGTATTTATTTTGAAAATTCTTTGTTTATTCTTCCAAATCAATTTCATCCGCTTCAAAGTAATCCCCTCCCGATGCAATGCACTTATGCCAATCGATTTTCCAATCATCGAAACACTGGTTGTAGTCATTTTCCGGGATGTTCTTCAGTTCCGTCTTCACTGCGGCTTGAATCTCCTCTATCGTATAAAAACGGTGTCCCCAGAGCGGTCTTTTGAGCTTGGTAAACAGCCAGAAGTCGCACGGCGCCAGATCAGGTGAATACGGTGGTTGCGGAACGATATGGGTTGAGTTTTTGGCGAAATTATCACGAATTACGAGGGCAGTATGGGATGGTGCATTATCGCGGTGTAAAAACCAAGAATTGTCTTTCCACAATTCCGGCCTTTTTAGGCGGATAGCGTTACGCCAATGACGCATGACGTTCAAATAATATTCCTTGTTGACAGTTTGACCGGTTGGAAGGAATTCATAATGCACAACACCATGATAATCGAAGAAAACAGTCAACATGACCTTGCTTTTGAACGACTTTGGCGCGACCTTTTTGGTCTCGGCTCTCTTTTGGCACGATATTCGCTCGATTGATCAGTTGTTTCGGGGTCGTAAGCATAGACTCAAGTCTCATCGCCAGTTATAATGCATTTCATGACACCCTGGTAGTCGGAAAGCATCGTTTCACACACTTCAACGCGACGCCTTTTTTCCAAAAAATACAATATTTTCGGTACCAGTCGAGATTTGACGCCCTTGAGGCCCAAAACATCCTTCAAAATGGTATTGGCTGAGCCTTTCGATATGCCAACTTCATCAGCAAGGTCTCTAATTGTTAGTCGACGGTTTTTCAACACCAAATCTTTGATTTGTTGAACGTGAGCTTCGTCGGTTGAGGTTGATGGTCGCCCTGGACGCTCTTCGTCTTCGACACGTTCACGGCCGGCTTGGAACTCACTATACCACTTGTAAACATTTTTTTTTGACATATCCTCATCACCAAAGGCTTTCTGCACTATTCTCAACGTATCCGCAGCAGAAAATTGATTCCGTAAACAAAATTTAATGCAAATTCTTTGCTCAACAAATTTCGACATCGCAAAAAACGAAAAACTCACTTTTAGCAGCTCACAAAACGACACTCAAACACTAATGAATATTTTGACATGAAATTTGACATAAATGTGACTGACAGTACTACCAACCTAAAAAAAAAAATAATTCTCCAAATCCTTCGACACGCGCAGTTTAAATTCAAATGTCACTTTACACAGTAGTATATAGTAATACTTACTTCCAACCATTGAATGACGGCGTATGCAAGGCTTCGGCAATTTAAAGTATATTACCCTGAATTGAATTGATTCCGTAGTTATTAAACATGTGAAAAAATCATGTCTTTAAAGCATAAACTTATTCACCCATTTTCTACGTTAGTTTAAATAGCGTCCCCCCAGAGCCTCAATATTTTTAAATTCATTCAAAAGGCTTGTCAACCCTATCATTAGTGGTCATCAAATAAATGACACGCTGTAGGTGTCCACTTAAAAATTTCGCTACTAAAGGAAATTCGGTTCGCTTAAAGCTACAATTACAAATAATTTACTCGCGAAAAGGTGTGAATTTTACGACTTAAAAGGTGTGAAAAATGAGAAAATGGACGATACAATTAAGAGCAAAAATTTCCTTTATAAACACTATACACGCATACACTTGTAAATTTATATATTTGAGGTAAAATTGAAAAGTATGCATATAGAATATACTATACATACATTATATATTTACTATATGTGTATGTATTCTAATACAGTATATTCTCCATTTTAGATAAATCAGGCAAGCCTTAGTTCAACTAATTTTGAAAAATATTCTTCCGATAGATATTCTTACCTACGTATCCATGCATATGTAGTATTGCTAGTAAAATAGAAAAAAGTTTAAGCTTTTTGCCAATTCGATCACTTTTAAGAGTAAGTTGAACTTTCGAACGAACTTTCACGCAAGTTCGGTAATGATCTAGGCTAGGTAATGATCAAATAACAAGTCATCCAAGTAGAGATATTTTTTCAAAAGCCTTTTTTGACAGTTCAACCGAGAGTCGTGTCAAGCTGTCATTTAATTTTTGTTCAGTATTGTTTGCTATTTGATCACGGAAAGACTTATGCATGAACAACAATTACAAATCAGTCCACTTTATTACGACAATCCGTTTCTGTAAAGAATGTGTTTCTCGTGCTTCGCTCAACTTATGGTCAACAAAATCGGCCTACTGAGTTTACTATTCGCAATACCATCACCCATTTGGAGACCCAGCTTCATAATTGGATAATACTCGACCGAATAGACCACGTCCAGCACACAGTGATGAAAATATAGCAGCCGAGCTGAGAGTACGTATATACACGAAGACTGTGGAGAGTCGATTCGGCGCCGTTCGCAGCAACTCGAACCTACATATGGAATGACTTGGCACATTTTACGTCGAGATCTTAAATTGAAGGCGTAAAAAATACAGCTAGTGCAAAATTGAAGCCGCTTGACCTTTCCAAGCGTCATCGCTTTGCTCTATGAGCTCTCGAAACGTTCCAAGAAGATCCGAAGTTTTCGAGCCAAATTAGGTTCATCGATGAGGACCCTTTCTTGCTAAATGGGTATGTAAACAAACAAAATTGCCGCATTTGGAACGAAGACCAATTTGAAGGGTTTCAAGAGCTGCCATTTCTTCCAGCAAAATCCACGGTTTGGTGTGGTTTGTCGTCCGGTGGAATCATTGGTTCGCATTTCTTTAAAAATGATGCCGGTGAGAACGTAACCGCTAATAACCGACTATTTGATAATTGGAATTGAAGCTTGTGATTTCAGCAACATTTGGTTTCAACAAGACGGCGCCTCTTTCCACTCACAGTACCAATCAAGGGATTTATTGAGATAAGACTCCGGTGAGCAGATAGTTTCACGTTTTGGGCCGGCGGATTGGCCACCAAGATCGTATGATATCACGACGTTAGACTTTTTCCTGTGGGAATATGTAAAGTCTAAAGTCCATGCGGACAATCCTGCTTCGTTTCAAACCTTAGAACAAAACATATCACGTGTTATTCGGCAGTTACCAATCAAAATTCCCGAACGAGTCCTAGGAAGTTGGACTCAACGATTGGACCATCTGAGACCTAGCCGGGACAAACATTTTAAAGAGAAAATCTTCAAAATATAAATGCCAAATAATGTTCTTTCAAATGATAATAAACATCCCCCATTAAATTTGAAGTTTTTGTGTTTTTTCTTTATAAAAGTAGAGAACCTCGAAATGGATCACCCTTCATAACTCATCAAAATCTAACAGTGGTGGTAACTCTCATTTTAGATCAATGTTGTTATATTTCATATTTCAGAAATAACGTCATATTTTTTCTATATTCTTTATTTATGTAATACTCGTATTTAAACATAATATATGTAATTGCATTTATATGAACGCTTAGCCTAATTAGCTACATTTTTCATTGCGTTTAACCGCTTTCTTATGTTATCCTTACTGAGCCCGCACCTATCAGCGTCGAAGGCAATTTTCTGCATCATTTAATTAAGCCGTTTCAGCGCCTCGTGAACACACCTGCCACACTTTCTCCGCAAGTGTTAAGAGGGATGTTATTTCTGTCTAAATACGCACACATATGTATGTGCATATATTTATATATGTGGTAAGCATAGTGAAACACACGCCCAAGCCTAGCAGTTGTTTGAAAGCTGTCTGTCAGACAAATGTCAAATTAGCAGGTATTTGCACCTTAAGTTGTGTATGGTTTCGCCAACCCCACATGTGTTCGTCTATTTCGCTAATTTAATAAACGAACATTAAGCCAAATAATATAAATCCCATAGCACTAAATTTTTGGTTGTTTTTTGCGCTATTATTTATTGCTGTTTATTTGATGCAATAGTTTTTCTTCGTTTATAATTTAATATATATTGTTGGATTACAGCGAATTAATTTGTGTTGAGCCGATTAAATAAGAGATAATAACTTAGAGAGAAAAGACAGCAATAAAATATATATATCTTCGATGTTTATAAGTTCCTTAATTAATTGTGCTTCAATAGAAACTATTAGTTGGTTCAAAAAATACTTCGACATTCTGTTTTCTTCTTTATTGGTGTAGACCTCGCTTACGCGGCCATAGTCGAGTTTACAAGAGCGAGCCTGTCGTTTCTTCTCTTCTCTATTCACCGCCAATTAGAGATTCGAAGATTAGCCAGGTCCTTCTTCACTTGGTCTTTCCAACGCCTCCACTGCGTCTTCCTCTTATAGTCAATGCCAGGACCTCGGGGAGTGCGCACGTCTAAATCAGCAGAGACATGTCTTCCATCACAACATGAACTATCTGGTTGACGGCTTTACGATCTGGAGACAGTGAAATCTAGTCACATCGTCCCTCTTTCCTGTTAGTGCATGGACGCAAACAGGGATATGTTGAAGAACTTCGCTTTGAAGAGCGAAAATTTTTGATTTATTACACATAAATAGTGGGGGGGCGGGCCATTTAGCTAATACCAAAAATGAGCAAATGGTTGGTGATGCGAATATACAGCCTATCCTTCCCAAACGTTAACCTCACCATCGCGCGTTACCCCCTGTTCACTACGAAAGAGGCTCTGACGACCGAGCACCTGCGAAACGGAAATTCCTACGCCATTGCCTGCCTAGAGGCGAAACCGGCAGCCCCGGAACTAGGCTCGGATGCAGAAGGCCAATCATCTACTCATCTTAAACCCTCTGATTACCGAAATCGAAATAAACAAAGTTAAGATTAAAAACGTTGAGGGCCTATGTTCCACCTAGGAACTACGAGAAAATATATATATACACATAAATAGTTAACTTCTTCATTAAAATTGAACATAACCTCAAATAGTTCATTTTATTATATAAAAAAATATTATATAAAAAGAAAAGAAATGTAGACTTTGGTTACATTGGCGAACACGGTGAGTACGGCACGATATTGGGTACATATTTGTCGAAAAACTCACGAAGAATCTATGCAGTTTGCGACGGTACATTATCGTGATGCAAAAACCAACAGTTTTCGGTTCATAATTCTTGCCACTTTTACGAATAGCTTCCCGTAAACGATACATAACACACAAATAGTTTTCCTTGTTGACTGTTTGCCCGGACGGAAGAAATTCATTCAAAATTTTTTTTTTCAGCTTCGGCTTGCCTTTGCCACATTATTCGGCGGATTAATGGTCTGTTTCCACGTCGTAAGCATATAACCAAGACACATCGCCGGTAATAATATGTTTCATAACATCCTGGTGGTCAGAAAGCATTGTTTCACAGACGCTAACCTAACGTTGTTTTCGAAAAAATTTAGTGATTTTGAAACCAATTGTGCTTTCACCTTTCTTAGGCCCAAATGATCTTTCAAAATGGTTTCGCGTGAAATTTAAATTAAAAAGTGTTTCAATTTTTACCCACAATAGTATGTACCAGAATAATCATCGAGTGAGTCGAAGCACACGCGAGCACATTTTAATGAATTGTTCTTTAATCTGCTTCAATCCGAATAATCTGTTTGGTTGTCAAAAATAGTATAAGTTACTCCATCAAAAACAAAGTGCAGACATTCGCGTGCCGAAACAACGAAAAAGTCTACTCTCAGCGATTAGCACTTAGTCAATATTACATTATTTTTGCACTTTATCGCTCCAATACTATTTATAGTTATTGCTGGTTGAAATCGAAATTGTCAAACAAGTTGTTCTGTATGTGTATATATAACATACAAGTATATTCCTTAATTTGAAGTTAAAAATCATTGCATACATTCAGGCTGTTTGCATAGCTAAAATGCGCTGAACCAAGCGTGCCTTACATTTTCGCTAAGTATACATGAGTTGATACGAAAGTGTAAACTGTTTATTTTTACATTTACATGGCTATTTAGAAACCGATCACTGCCTACTTACTTAGAGCAGATTCCAACAACATTAACGCCAATTTATATGCAGAAGCAATTTATAACAAGTTTTATAGAATTTCTTCCGCCACTTGAGTTTTTCAGCTAAAGAGCGAGCTAAAGTAACTGTTGTAACAACAAGTGGCGCATATACCACATATATATATATAGAGAAAATTGTGTACGTGTTTCTTTGGGTTTATTTGTGATGATGAGCAGTGATTACTTTATTCATTTTATGCACACATAATTTGCCAAGAAAGTTGATATTACATTTTGGTCGAACAATTTTGGTAAAATTTGTTCGATTTGATTGTAAAAGTGATTCCACATAATGGACGAGTTTACCTTTCTGCACCTAATTTGTAATATTGACACAATAAAAGCTATGTTCATATCATCTCTTCGATGTTGTATTCATCAGGGATCTCTCGGATTATAAATTCTTCACTTGGACTATTTTAATGTCTAATATTTACATATATACTCTACATCTCTGTCTGTTACTGTTCACTTTTAGCTTCACCGGAATGGGACTAAGAGCTTTGCTTCAGTCATCATAACGAATCTTTCAGCTCTTCAAGTAGGACAATCGTCCTTTTTGCCATAATCCAATCAGTTTAGACCAACCGACTTTATAAGAAATAAACTAACTTTGAAAACTATGAAAATGATTCTTACGGATTTCATAGAAATAAAGTCCAATGCCATTGTCAGACCAAAATACGAACCCCAGTTTAAATTTTAGCTTACTCTCGTCCATCTTTGAAAATACTTTAAAACCAAAAAATGATGAAATGTGTGGATCTAAATTGGTTTGAAACATTTACTTGTAGATATTTTCGGATTTCAGGCATTTTAATTACAATCTCAAAATACGAAATATTTATACTTTTTTATTTCACGTAATAACAGCGGAATATGAAAGGATATTTGCGAACCTTTTAATATTGAAGTATAATTCATAAGATATTCATGACTGGAGATATTTCGTCTTGCTGTCGTTCACTACCAGACCCATTTGCATCGCTGCTTTGTCCAATCTGAGGAAAGCAGAACTCTTGGTGCGCTTGTTATGGCCAATGATATCGAAGTCATCGACGTGTGCCAGCAGTTATACACCTTTGTAGGAGATTGTATTCAGATCTGCAGCTCAAATTATATTCTCTCCAAGAAGTCGCACGATAGGGAGTCGCCTTCTCTGAAACCTCGTTTGGTATCGAATGGCTCGGAGAGGTCTTTCCAGTTCCTGACGCAGCTCTTTTTCGTGCTGTCAAAATCAGCTTTGTAATCGACGAAGAGGTGACGGGTGTCGATCCACTTTTCACGGGTTTTATCCAAGATTTGGAGACTTGGCTTCCACATCTTTTTTGACAGTCATAGCTTTGAAGTTGAACGAAGGACGACTTTGACTAAAAGGTGCTACTTCAAACTGGTAGGCAATTGAGACGAACAAAGGCCCAACTCTGCAAGCCATTTATCCTCACCGTCCTATTCTACGGTGCAGAGGCATGGACGATGACAACATCTGATGAGTCGTAGTCGATGGAACGATGAGCCGTATGAAATATACGACGACATTGAAATAGTTCAGCGAATTAAGAGACATCGGCGACGCTGGGTAGATCGTGTCGGCCGAATGGACATTCTAGCTCTGAAAGTATTCGACGTAGTACCCACCGGGAAAGTACAGAAAGGGGAAGACCACTACTTCATCCACCTCCTCTTTTCATTTTGAGGTTATAGGAGAAGTTAATGATAAAATCCAGGTTGATGGATACCTGCAAGATATTGCTATCCTCAATGCTGAACAATTCAACACCAAAATTTTATTCGATCTTGAATCATACTAAAAAAGACAATCATAATTAAGCAAATAGCCTTTATAGACTTTAAGGCAATCTAGTCAATCTAGTTCGAAATCATTTGAAGGGTCCGTGTTCCCACGACAGTTGTACCCACTGAACTTATGTTAAAAATGCGCGAATGAGTTCCGGTTTCAATGGTTCGGACTCACATTCGGTGAAGAAGGAGCGCGTTATTTTAGCCAAGTCCGGACTATAAAGTGGATGTACATCGACCATCCAGCTAAGCTACCCGAGCTTCTTGCGAGTGACAGTCGATGTGTATGGCCTGGCTTTGGCCTTATAGAGCACAATTTCTCTCCTATCCAAATTATGAGTTTGGGGAGCACCTGATAGTGTAAATTCTCTGCCAATCCCAACAAACACAGCGATTAGATTCTTTTTCGGCACTTTAAGCAAATTAAATGCCAACTAATTATTTTCCACCACCAACCCACTGTGCAAATACGGAGCAGCAACATAATTTATAGTGCTGGTGGTGTTTTTTCGGCTTCGGTGTCAATCAGTCCCTGACCCTGGCGCCGTGTCAGATTTTACAAGGGATTATTTTGTTGTGACTAAATTTCAATATTTCCACAATATTGAGTTGTTATGCGGAAATACGCGCCAATGTGCTACTGTGTCAATGTGTGCGTGTGTGAGTGTGTGAGTTTGTGCGTGTGTTTATGAATTTTGAAGAACTCAACTGTTTTATATGCAAATTAGCCTGCTCACACTTTCGCCACACTCGCATCAAACACTTAACTTCGTATTTATGTTTTTAGCATATTTTATGTTTTAAATTGATTTATCGGCTGAGAAATTTACATTAATAATGCGAAAATGATGTGTTTGCCAATACTTTTATTCGGACCGCGTGCTTACTTCGCATTGTCGTTTTTGTATTTACCCATACTACGCGGACAGTCATTTATATCTAATCTTCTGGGGGTTCAGGCTTGAGTCGCGCAATTTGCATTTGTTAATTAATTTTTAATAAAATTTGTGCGAAAGCATTTTAATAAAATAATTATATTATTAGAGACAGTGGAGTGGCGATAGCGCTAATTAAGGCGGCTGTGAAATGAGGTGGAAACAGGCAGAGGTGCGAGGAAGCTTTTCATTAATGAATATATTAATGAGTATACCATTTTTATTAACATATTTTATCTTGCTATTTCTTGTATCTGTCTTAGTTTGGTGCGGCAGATGAATGTCTTATCGATTTTATAAGAAACAGTTTCTTGTCAGATATACGTGGTATAGTTTACAAAGTATGATGTTAAGTGATGTGATATGACCGCGACTAAAGGGATGATCTATTTCGAGGTTCCTTTTTTTAAGTAAAAAACACAGAAACTTCGAATTATCAGGGCAATGTTTATTATCATTCGAAAAAACATTCTTCGGCATTTACTTTTTGAAGATTATCTCTTTAAATCTTGGCGGCGGCTACTTCACAAATGGTACATCCGTTGAGTTCAATTTTCGTTCGAGCATTTTGAGTGGTAACTGGCGAATGACACGCTGGACATTTTGTTACAAGGCCTAAATCGAAGCGGAATTTTCCGCAAAAATGTTAGATTTTACTTAGCTCCACATAGAAAATCTAACGGTGTGATATCACACGATCTTGGTGACCTATTGACCGGCCCATAACGTGGAATTATTAGCATACCGAAGTGTTTTCTCAATAAATCCGTTGATTGATCCGATGTGTGGGAAGTGCCGTCGTCTTGTTAAAGCCAAATGTCGAAAAGATCACGAGCTTCAATTTCAGCTTGTTAACATACTCATTGAACCAAAAAGGCTCCATATCGCTGAACAAAATTTGGCTCGAAAACGTCGGATCTGCTTGGAGCTTTTCAAGAGCCCATAGAGCGAAGCAATGTTGCTTAGGAAGGTCGACCGGCTTCAGTTCTCGCACAAGCTGTGTTTTCTACGCTTTCAATTTAAGGGGTTACATACGACCAGCAGCACCAAAAATGCGCTAAAAGAAAAACTTTTTTCAGAAGGGATAACATTGGAAATAAATATAATGATATTTTATACAATGTTTATTGGTACTTAAAGTTTATAAAAAAATTTATTTTATTTTTTCTTTACAAAAATTAGTACATAAATTATCACGTGACCTAAAGTACTATGAAAAAGAAGTTGCTCCACGGTCTGCATCATTTATCCTTGAAATGTTGATGGATTTGTAAAAATAAAAAAAATTCTTGTAAAACGAAGTTGCAGTTATGTATAGTCTGTCGAGCCTAATTTTTTAATTTCGAAAAATTTTCCAATTTACGGAATTTAGAAAAAAAGTATGCGTTTTAGGTCATAAATGTCACACTTTAATTATGTTTGTAAAATTTTTTAATAAAAATATCGAAAATCCGGCTCGACAGACTATAGAGAAAACATTTTAGAATATTTAAAAAAAAATCGCATCAAAAAATATTAAAAACTGTATGAGTTATCATGCAGACCGTGCCGGGAAAAGTAGTTTCGAGAAAAACGCGTTTAAGGGGGTATTCTTATCTAGAAACATGAATTTCAGGTAATTTTTAAAGTGTCGTAAAAAAAGGCAATTAATATTTTTACTATCCATTTTTTTATTAGTTATTTATTATTTTTTGAAGAGTACAGAAAAAAATTAAAAACTAAAAAAGTAAAAAATTTCAAAAATTATGAGCTGACGAAGCGGAAAGTCTCTAAAAATTTCCACGTGACCATGCCCATGATTTCAACCCTCCTAGTTATCTGAAACCAAAAAAAAAAGATTATTAATCTAGAATAATGTCGCAATGGTCGGAACTACGGAAAAGTGGGAAACATTTTTTTCACAAAATTTCGATGTTTTTAAATTTCTAGACTAGAATACCCCCTTAAAATTTCATCTGTGTGCATTAAACTCTCGTCGGGCGATCTGATTTTCTACCATAACTTTGTATCTATGGGGAATTTTTACAATCGAATTTCACAGAAATACGCCTAAAACTATAAGGAATAATAACCTATAAAAAAAAATCGATTTTTTGAAAATTCTGGACGTTTGTAACCCCTTAAGATCTCGATGTATCTCCACGTAAAATGCGCCGAGCTTCTCCATACGTCACTCCGAGTTGCTGAGCACGGTGCCGAATCGGCTCCCCACGGTCTTCGTGTACACTCTCAGCTACGACTACTATATTTTCTTCACCGAGTGCTGGACGTGATCTATTCGATCGAATATTGTTCTACGATGGTGTTGCGTATAGTAGACTCAGTAGACCGATTATGTTTATCAAAAGTTGAGCGAAACGCGCGAAACACATTCTTCACGGAATGTGAATTTTCTTAATAAAGTTGAACGATTTGTAGTACCTCTACTTGGATAACCCGTTAGCTTCGGTACTGTCGAAATTAAGGTTTCTTCTAGCTTTCTTTGATATCTGATATTAGCTGATTGTTACCGCCATTTCATTGACAATAACAGCCGCTTTTGGATACCCACCGCGTATCGCAAGGCACGGATTACACTCATCCTTGCGGCATCATCCTCATCCTTGCGGCAAACAAAAAAATGTTTGTATCATAGAATATTAGACTTAATTGCCTGATGAGTCACATATTATATAACTGTATACCGCGTGCATTTTTAATTTTTCTTAACTTTCAAATTATCCTTCATACTTTGCTAGTCCAAAAATATTAAATAAATAATATGTAAGCAGGTATAATGACTCATTTATAGTATAACAAAGCTCAAATTTCTACACATACAAACATGTCTACATATATAATATAATACATTCACGCGCTTGTCGCTATGAGTGAATTCAAGGTGTGTCCGGTGTAATAAAATTTTAATTAACTCCAACAACCACGGGTTAATCAAAAACTTCATTCAAAATCAATTAATTTGTCAAATCAAAATTACATTCAGGCCACACGCATGCAACAGCACCGGCGCAACTACACACATACTTACACATGTATGTATGTGAATGTGTGTATCTGTTAACGTAGCATAACTTTATGTCCTTTATGAATTTTGACAATGTCAGCGAATGCTCGGTCAAAGTGCCGGTAATTTAATACACGCGCGTCCTGTCAATTAAGCAACAATTTAATTTACCGTTTGTTGCACGAACCAGAACACATACTCATATCACTTGACAAATTTTCAGACTGACATTTGCACCAAAGAAAATACTTTACAAACAAATAAATTACAACACAATAAACAATGAGACTGACAAATTTATATATATATGTGTTTGTGGGTGTGAGTGTGGGTGTGGCCCCAGCTCCTTTAGAATGAATCTTTGGAAAGTGAGATTATACGCTCGGAAAGTGTGGCTAATTGTTATTCGTTTACGAACATGTATATATGTATATATATGTTTGGATATGGTCTTGCATTTGAATGTAATTAACGTCATAATTCCAAGTAAATGATCAGATGTTCTTATAGCTGAGTAAAATTCAAAATATATAGCCATTTCATAACAGTGTACCAGTCGATCTTCCTTTTTTGCTGTTTGGTGCCAATTGGAGATTCCAAGTGTAGCCAGGTCCTTCTCCTCCTGGTCTTTCCAACGGAGTGGCGGTCTTCCTTTTCCTCTGCTTCCCTCGGTGGGTACTGAAAGGTACTGCAAAGCTCAATAAATCTTCCGCAGAACGTTGGTCTCGAAAACTCCAAACGCTGACTCATCAGATAATGTCATCGCCCATGCCTCTACACTATATACGAGGACGGGGATGAGTGACTTGTAGAGTTTGGTCTTTGTTCGTCAAGAGAGATTACTTTACTTTGCAATTGCCTACTTAGCCCAAAGTAGCACCTGTTGGCATGAGTTTTTGGTGTTGATGCTGATTCAAAGATAGACGAAATTATCTACAACTTTGAAGTTATGACTGTCAACTGTGACGTGTGAGCCAAGTCCCGAGTGCGACGACTGTTTATTTGATGACAGGAGATATTTCGTCTTGCCCTCGTTCACTACCAAACCCATTTGCGTCGCTTCTTTGCCCAGTCTGGGGAAAGCAGAGCCAACGGCGCGTTTGTTATGGCCAATGATATAGATGTCATCGGCGTACGCCAGCAGTTGTACACTCCACATGAGAACCGGTTCTTCATGAATCGCTTTCTTCATATTCATAAAGTCAAAATGTTGGTTAAGAAATGTGAAAATATACTTATTGGATAATTTAGTATTTTGAAAATGCTTAGTAATTTAGGATGGAGAATCGCTTATTTTCCGGGCTTTCAATGGCTCAGTGCGCTCGGGAGACGGTAATAAGAGATTTTATAAAGTATGACCATTTAATTCTAAAATAAATTTCACGATAATTTCCCATCTGTATTACTAGGCAAAATTTTAGATATTTTTAACAACATTAATTGAACACCGATGATGGCTTATAGAGAGGTATCTTACTTCAGACGTTCGAATTAAAATTTTTCCTAGAAATTTGGGCAATCCTTAAGAACCTCCGGAAATTAACTCAAAAATAAAGGTGACTTGCAGCAGGTATCAAGATCAAGTCTTAGATTCAGACCATAATAAAATACATTGCCGGACTTTCTGAAGAAGAAAATAATCCAAAAATATAAAACAAAGGCCAGAATTGTCGTTTCATTAGCCCTTTATGAAAAAATTCTTACCGCAATCAAATGATATGCAAATTATGGTCAGAGCCTCTATATATAAGGGAATTTCCTTGAACGCTGAAATTGAAAAACCTGAAATTTTATCATTACTCCAAAAATTATATAATTATAGTAAGCTTTCAGATCTTGAAGAAATTTCTGAAAAACAAACACCAAATTCGAGGTCACTCTCTGCAATTTAATTCAAAGGAGTTTAAACCTGTCTAAGTGATGGTGAGGTAGGATTGAATTGAATATTAACCCCTCGAAGACGACCTTCTTCCCGTTTACGAGACTTAGGTCCCTGTTCGGCCTCTGGAAGCTAACCCTTGTAAGCAGAGAGGTAGGTATGGCTAATATGGTCAAATATCTCTGTATCACGCTGGATTCCACTCAGCGGTGAAAGCAGCATGCTGATCCGACCATAGGTAAAGCTGCTAAAGCACTAATGGTAAATCGCGGGGCTGCAAGCCAAGGATTGTCAGGCGGTTGTACACCGTAATCGTGCGACCAATTGTCACGGTTTTGGTCTCAAAAGAATCGCAGACTTCGGTGGGGTCCCAACTATCGAAGTTGCAATGACTTGCATGAATCTGCGTGTCGGGTGCCCAAGGTACAGCATTAGCAAAAGGGTAAACTTCACTAAGAAGGTTAAGGTTACCCTTAGCAGCAAAGAATGATTCCTTCCTTTAGCTACTGCTTAGGGATAGTACAATCAAGTGAGACACCGACGGCTTAAAAATTTAGTGAAGGAATCGTAGGACTACACACCGAGCTCTCCATACCTATGGAAAGTTTTTCGAGCATATTTCAAGCAGAGATCTTTGCCATAAGTTTGTTGGAGATAAACCTTCAACCCAACTTTCGCAACGAGCGTATAACTATACGTCAGCAAGTTTAAATATATAATCAACCACCCAAGAGACAAACTTCGGCTCCTTGTAACAATCTACACTGGCCACTATAAGCTCAAGAAGCACTTACATAATATAGGCCTAGCTTCTTGTGCAAGTTGCCGGTTCTGCGAAAGGGAGTCTGAAACTCTAGAACACTTGCCAATTGTCTACATAGCAGTCTGCAGACGCAAGTGAAAGGCTCTTAGATTCAAGTTTCCAAATAGGGAACACATCGCCTCATTAACGCTTAGCAGTATATTGGAACTTTTCAATATGTTAAGGTTAAGTGGGTCATTGTGACTTAGAAGAGGTTGCGGTGCAATCCTAAACTATTTGTATTTTTATCTTATCTTATTTTACCTTAAGCAGTCATTTAAAAGTATCATTTTTAGATTTCGCACATCTGCAATTAAAGTCATATGTCTGTGTGTGGTTAACCACACAGAAACAATTGTCACAAATAACTAAGCAATTAAAAGGATATTTCTGAAACAAAGAATATTTTTATATATGAAAGTGGAATTTCCGAACAAAAAGCACTCATGTGTTTGTATTTTAATAACACATTTCGTTTTCTTTGAAATTCACACACATATAACGAAAAAAAATTTAAACCGAAAAAGGGCGTCCACTGACCAGTGGCCTTGAAATGGTCAATTTTCAAAGGCAAATTGTAAGGCAACATGCTCGAGTCGGCTGGGGTGACGAGTGACACGCATTTTATGCGGAAAATTTGCACAAAAGTTCACAAGGAGATACAGTTATTTACACACATGTGTCACGTGTGAGTGCGTGGACATGTGTATGAGAGCACTTTTACCTTTTCGGCGCTCAACTGGTTTTACATATTTACCTTTTATACCCTATAGCAGGGTATTTTAAGTTTGACATGGAATTTGTAACAGCCAAAAGGAAATGAGCGAGACTATAAAAAGTATATTTTTGATGATCAGCATGACGAACGGGGTCGTGTCCAGGTGTGAGAGTCCGTCCACCTTTCTGTTCACCATATGCGAACTGGTACTTCAGTGCTTCAGATATCCATCTGAAACTAGGTACATGTCCTTTTCTTTTCAAGAAGCTACTCATTTGTTGGAACCACCGATATCGCACCACTAAAGTATATAGCTGTCAAACACACTGAACGATCAAGATCATGTCCCTGTATGGTAAACTATTTTATATGACAAGTTATCTTCATGAAATTCGGTGTGGATAATTGCCGAAACCAACGGCAAAATCTTCGAAGAAATGCTTTGAATCGGACGACTATACCATATAGCTGCCATACAAACTGATCGATCAAAATCCAGTCTTTGTATAGAAAACTTTTGCATTTGATGAGATATCTTCACCAAATTTAACAAAGACTATTTTCCAAAACAACGCTGTAATCTCCCAAGAAATTGTTCAGATCGGACTACTATAGCGTATAGCTGCCATACAAACTGATCGATCAGTATCCAGTCTTTGTTTGGAAAACTTTTGCATTTGATGAGATATCTTCACGAAATTTGGCACAGATTATTTTCCAAAGCAACGCTGTAATCTCCCAAGAAATTGTCCACATTAGACTATATAGTATATAGTTGCCATACAAACTGACTGATCAAAACACAGTCGTTGTATGGAAAACTTTTGTATTTGACACAGTAACTTCGTGAAATTTGGCACGGATTATTGTCCAAGATAGAGGTACAATTTCCGTAGAGATTGTTCAGATCGGAATACTATAGCATATAGCTGCCGTACAAAATGTCAAACTAAAATTAGGCAAATAAAAATTCTTGCATGGAAACTTGTTTTTATTTGTAAAGGGTATTTCAGCTTCGATGCAGCCGACGAAGTTAACGGTTTCTCCTCTCTTTATTTATTTCATTTTAATAATATTTTTTGCTTTTGTTTTAAGTTCTTTTACCTTGCCAACTTCTAGTTTGATTTGGTTGTCCTTTCATTATTTATTAATTTGCATATTTTGTCATGCGAAAATTTTTAGTACAACAACAGCAAATATATACCACTACACGCACAAAAACACACACACATACGCATGTGACCACACTGCTGCCTTGTACCTGTCACTATTCGTTCATATATGTATATGTACGTGTATGTATATGTGTGTGTGTGTGTGTGCTGACGAGCGTCGTCACTCGCAACGCGCCATCAATTAATTTGCCGCAATTACCGAATGTATGCGAAATTCCTCGATGCCGATAAGAAGTTACACGCGTCCGAACAACTTGTACAAGTCGTACAACGCTCCGCTTAATGTCAAGCAATTTGCCGCTAACGGCGTGTCGGCATGTCGGCATGTCGTCGTTACCGTTATGCCACATGTCGGTTGTTGCTGTTGACGTTCCTCACCTACTTTCGTTTCCTTTGTTGTTTGTGCTTTGTCGGCGTCTCAGCTATTGGAAAAATGCAAAGAAATGCGCCTCTAAAATAATACCGTTAATAAATTCAACGCTCCACTTGTGGCTGCAAGAAAATTGCAGCAGCATTCATGCGTGCACTCAGTTGGCTGCCTCGCCGGTATTTGCATAGAAATGTTTTTAGTTGAAAAGTGAATGCGACAATTATTTAGACGTAATTAGAATGTTAGTTTGAAGTTTTTCGCTGAAAATTCACTTGGCGTTGCCTACTTCAAGGCGCGTGCGCACTTTGTATGTAGGTAAGTGTGCTGCTGCTCATTTACATATGACTTTTAATTGCAATAGTATTTGGCGTAATCAAGTACACGTGTGCGCTTTTAATTATGCGTGCGAGTAATTTTGACACACATCCAGCCCCGTTGCCTTGTTGCAAGTGTAATGTAATGCAATCAGTGTTATGAATCCTTGATTTATTAAATATAATGCAGGAATTGTGCTGACTACTCGTTAAAGTAATACATAATTTTTTGGAGCAGCACAAACTTTCAGTTGAATTACTTTTCGAAATATTTCTTTGCACTTTTCTGCACATTTAATTTCATTTGACCCCAAAACCACTTCAAACGCACATGTGTGGCATTTATACACATATGTACATATGTATATGTAGGTATATATGAGATATCTATTTTTGTTGTACTACACAAAAGACCTTTTATATTGCTTCATAATTTGAAAGTGAATATTTCTGAAAACCGCAACTATCTCTTCGATCAAAAAAGTAAATACTTTTGTTCTCTCATGCTCTTTAGATTATTCCATATCGTCACCTAAACTGCAAAACCACGTATCATGAAAATAACCAAAATCTAGTTTTTTATTACTTACGATTCACTAAATCATATTGCATATTGTATGCATCAATTTTTCAACTTCCGCTTTCAGACATAACCAATATATAACCAATACATAACCAACATATAACCAATATATAACCTTTTTATAACCAAAACCCAAAAGTTTGTTTCAATTTGAAAAAATATCTGAAAATCGCTGTCAGATATAATAACCAATATGTAACCAAAACTCAAATTTTGTTACAATATGAGTGTATGATAACCAATATATAACCATTTTATAACCAAAACTCAAATTTTGTTTCAATATGAGTGGTTTCTATTATATAGTTTTTTCTTCGCCTGCAAACTTATGAAAAGTGTTGTTACGTTTTTTTACATTTTGGGTGACGATATATAGTAAACTATATACATATGTACTCATACATCTATATTTATATACAAATATATACTTACACCTGAAATATTTAAACATAATGTGTACAACATTTTGCGCTACGTAAAAAACCATTCGCCAAAAGCTGAACAAATCCTTAAAGATAACTTAAGCCGCAAAAGCCTACAAAGTGAAGTTCCCAGTAAAAAAAACTTCAATGAGAAAACCAAAATTTGTCCAGACATTTGTTTGAAATTCTTTTGTCCGGCAAAAATGCGTCAGGCGGAAAATAATATCGCTGAGTAGGAGAAAAAAATCGGTAATATTTTCGCACAACACACAAATGTAAGCAAGTATGTCCAAATACTATCTAGTCTTACGTGAAAGCATGCCCTGTAGGAAATTTTGTACTCAGTGACACTGACAAGGAAAGGCTAACTTGGTAGAGAATACATTTTGGAAATGAATAGAACAACTTCAGTCACACTAGACTGGACTGATTTAATTAAAATTAAAAACAAGTAAGGAAGGGCTAAGTTCGGGTGTCACCGAACATTTTATACTCTCGCATGATAAAGTGATAATCGAGATTTCATTATCCGTCATTTACATATTTTTTTAATTTGCTGTAAAATTAATTAGATTAGTAGTTCCTGCTATATGGTTTTTGGTCCATAAGTGGGCGACGCCACGCCCATTTTCAATTAAAAAAAAAAAGCCTGGGTGCAGCTTCCTTCTGCCATTTCTTCCGTAAAATTTAGTGTTTCTGACGTTTTTTGTTAGTTGGTTAACACACTTTTAGTGATTTTCAATGTAACCTTTGTATGGGAGGTGGGCGTGGTTATTATCCGATTTCTTCCATTTTTGAACTGTATATGGAAGTGCCTGAAGGAAACGACTCTATAGAGTTTGGTTGACATAGCTATAGTAGTTTCCGAGATATGTACAAAAAACTTAGTAAGGGGCGGGGCCACGCCCACTTTTCCAAAAAGATTACGTCCAAATATGCCCTTTCCTAATGCGATCCTTTGTGCCAAATTTCACTTTAATATCTTTATTTATGGCTTAGTTATGACACTTTATAGGTTTTCGGTTTTCGCCATTTTGTGGGCGTGGCAGTGGGCCGATTTTGCCCATCTTCGAACTTAACTTTCTTATGGAGAAATACGTGTACCAAGTTTCATCATGATATCTCAATTTTTACTCAAGTTACAGCTTGCACGGACGGCCGGACGGACGGACAGACGGACAGACAGACATCCGGATTTCAACTCCACTCGTCACCCTGATCACTTTGGTATATATAACCCTATATCTAACTCTTTTAGTTTTAGGACTTACAAACAACCGTTATGTGAACAAAACTATAATACTCTCTTTAGCAACTTTGTTGCGAGAGTATAATAATACTTCCGGACATGTAAAGAATACATATGACTTATGATAACTCAAAGTTTGAAATTTCTATGTTAGATATTAGATATAAGGAGTCATGGAGCTAGAAAATGTTTTGAACTGGTTTTATATATTTTTAACATAATGTTATACAATACTATTACCGAAAAATGATTGACTCTGAATTTCATAATGATAACTCACATATTGATCGACATGTGGTGAATAAAATCAACTTACTTTACTTATACGCGGACTCGGGGATGTATTAACTGAATTTTACCCATTTTTGACACAAAAAGACATTATTATCAAGAAAATTTTATCTTTTAAAATCAAAAATGTATCACAGAGATTTTTATTTTTACTGATATTTCCACTAAATAATCAACTTTAAACACTGAGGCCCACATATTCGATATATGGGTACTTGACAATTTCTACTTGAGTTGGCATATCTTGGAGGTACTATATTGGAAATTTTTTATTCTAATAGTTTCATAGGTGCTTCAGGTATATGTATAAACTGTTACATGGAGAGTGGACATGATTATCATCTGATTTCATAGTATATGATGAGGTCTTAAAAGTACTTGTTTTGGCAAGTTTGATCGAAAAAGTAGCATTAGTTGCTTGTGTGGTATGAACGTTAGACCTATAAAACGTTCATCACTACTAAAATTCCCTGCACCACATTATAGTTTTGTATTTTAGTTTTGTTATAGAACTTTATAGGCTTTCGATATTTGTGGATGTGGCAATGGTCCGCTTACGCCCATCTGTACCAACTTCTCTTGGGAACAAAAAAGTGTACCAAGTTTTATCAAGACAATCACTGAAGTTGATAATAATTTTAAAATTCTTAATTTATTCTTCAAAATCTCTATCGTTTCTGTCAAAGTAATCTCTCTTAGTCCCAATACACTAGTACCAACGTTTTTTCCAATCCTCAAAGCAGTTTTTAAATTCAATTTCCGGTGCATTATCGTGGTGCAAAACCAAGAGTTGTCGGCCCATAATTCTGTCCTCTTTTTACGAACAGCTTCTCGCAAACGAGGCATAACACAAATAGTATTCCTTGTATGAGAGTTTGGGTGGTCGGAATTCCGAGTGCACTACACCTCGATAATCAGAGAAAGCTGTCAATATACAGGTTTTGTCCGGAAAGTAAAAAGATTGATTTTCTTCCGCCGCGATTGTACTACGGAGCGTGCGCTCATCGACTGGATTCGGTAGAGGGCGTTCCTAGCTAAAGAGCGAGCGGCTGGTCAGTTGTTTTCGAGCACCTGGAGAGTCAGGATAAACATTTTCACGCGACGTGAGATATACGACGACATTGACATAGTTCAGCGAATTAAAAGACAGCGGCTACGCTGGCTAGGTCATGGATGAAAACACTCCAGCTCTGAAAGTATTCGACGCAGTACCCGCCGCGGGAAGCAGAGGAAGAGGAAGACCTCCACTCCGTTGGAAGGACCAAGTGGAGAAGGACCTGGCCTCGCTTGGAAAATCCAATTGGCGCCACGTAGCGAAGAGAAGAAACGACTGGCGCGCTGTTGTTGACTCGGCTATAATCAATTGATGAAACAAGTTTATGGCGATGATTGTATCTTCCGTAGCAGAGTGCACGAGTCGTTTCCATGTTTTCAAAGTGGTCGTGAAGACATAAATGACGATCAACCTGTGGGCCAATCAAAATCCGTGATCACCGGAAATTCCATCGAAACTCTGGGTGAAATCATCATTGAAATCCGGAAATGGAATTGAACGTCTCCAAAACATCGATTTATCGCATTTTGACCGAATATTTGGGCTTACGAAAGGTGTGTGCACGTTTTGTTCCGCACATATTGACTGACGACCAAAAATTGCTCAGAATCCAACATTCGAAGGACGATTATTTGACCAAAAATCACATTTTAACCATTAACCACTCTTCGTATTCACCTGATATGGCACTGTGCGACTTCTTCCTTTTCGGTAAAATGCATTTGCCCATGAAAGGAAAGCGTTATGCAGACGTAGAGGCCATTCAAAAGGTTCCGGTGCATATTGACGGCCATACCGGCCAACGAGCTAAAACACTCGTTCGACATACTTTTGGACCGCGCAAAAAGCTGTATTGAAGCAGAATGAGACTATTTTGAATAAAATAAATTGATTTTGCCGAAAAAACCATTTGTACTGTTTTTTAAGTCCTGTTTACTTTGGAACGCACCTTGTATATACAAATTTAGTATATTTAAAAAATGTTCTGCGAATTTCATTATGAAGCTTCGAATTCGCACAGGGTACTTTGTGTTTGTTGTGGTGTTGCACTAATGACCTACCCCCTGCATATGAGCAGACACTCTAACCGTAGCTCTGTCGTGTGTCACCGTTTACCACCTTACGCGCAACCCCCTTCAACTCCCAGCCCTGATCAACTGCCGTCCGCTTCTATACTTTCTAGTATTTTTCCAAGTCGACGGGCGGTAATTTGTCACATTCTTTGCAATCGCTGCCAGAATGCGGAACGTATCTAAATTCACTCCAGTCTGCACACACACACGCATTTCACGCACTTATTTCCACCGACCAATGCAATTTTTCACAATTTGCCACCTGTGAAATGTACATACATCAATGTACTCATGTGTTACCCATACGCACACACACATATGCATATACATATGCTGTTATCTCTATTGAATTAATGCTTTATTGTGACATTATTTAATATGTCAAAGAGCGAACTCATACGAATCGGATTAGTTAAATTCCATTAAGAATGAAAATGAAAACGAAAACGAAAATGAGTGAGCGGCGCACTGTCGAGCGGATGAAGACATCAATGAAGCGAAAATATTTGATTAAAAATCACAAAAATACGCATCGATTGTTGTAACGCCTGCTGATATGCATCGCTCATGCTTTGTGTATGTCAGAATGTGTGTGTTGATGTGTGTCTAGCAATATTGCGGCTAATATACTCGCATTACCCTGGCAAGCAAATCTCAGAGCGTGTGAAGCTAAATGGAAGTTTTATGAGGTTACACACACATACATATACACTTACACATAGTATTTGAAGACTCACATGTATGTATGTAGTCGCCTATTCCCTGTACACTTTTATCATTCTTCAGATGCTTTTACATATCCGCTTAGCGTATTGTATTGATACAAGACGTGGCGTTCCCCAGCGTATTGAAATGCTCTTTTAAAATTTGCAAAAACGCGCAGACTACAAGCCATACATAAATATATAATACAAGTAAATATATATATACATATATACATAGATTACATATCCACATATCATATTATAAGAAAGTATTTAAAAATCATTTGATGTGTATATTTTTAAAACTTTCGTAAGGGCTAGGCACCGACAGAGCCTTCTATCTGTATTGAGATATTTTTTTCTTCTTTCTTCTGCTTGAAAAGTAAATTGGTATTTGAAACGTTATTTTTTTTTTCATTCGGTTTTGCTAAAGCACGTGGACTATTCTTTCATCCCGCTATAAATACTTCCAGAGCAAAATAGTATGCTAGTGATTTCATTAAGGGGGTATTCTACTCTAGAAATCAAATTTTGGGCAGTTTTTTGAATTCTATTTAAAAAGAAAAAAAAATATTTTTACTATCAATTTTTATGGTGTTTTTATTGATATCTTAAGAATACAAAAAAAAATTTTTACAAAAAAATATTAAAAATTAAAATAATTAGAGGGGGGAGAGACAGGTGTAAAAAGAAATGGCGCATCCTGGTGACATTGATCCTGACTCTTCTGGTGGTCTGAAAAAAAAAAAATCAAAAGAAATTCTTAATCAATAAGGATGCCGTTATAGTCCGGGAACACGAAAAAGATTTTTTTGAAAAATGGCGACTGCCTGAAAATAAAAATCATTTTTTACGCTTTTTTTTTGAAATTCCTGAATTTTTTTAAAATATTAAAAACAAACATTTTGACACGATGCTGGTAGGAACGAGAAAGGATTATATAAAGAAGGTTCACACAAAATTTCAAGTAAATTGGTTGTATAGAACTTGAGATAATGCCGGTACCGTGTGGAAAAAGTAGTTTCGAGAATAACGCGTTTAAAGTTTAGGAGACAATTCTAGTAAACACGGACGCCACCCCACAAAATCGGCTGTATCTCCGAAAATAAGTCGAATTTTGGAAAATCCTTCCAAGGTCATATTTTTGAAAGTCTAAACTTTAAATATATGAAAAAAAATCGAATTTTTCAAAATTCTAGAGTAGAATACCCCCTTAAATTGTTCTTCCAGTTCACATTTCCATCTTTCTCCTTCCCACCAAGTATCCTTACACAGATTTTTATGCTGATATAACATGATAAAAGGTGCTTCCTATATCCTCGTAACATAATGCTACATGCAGAGTATAATAGTTTTGACACCAGACACCAAATACCTGGACCCCAGTGCATTTAACTGCTTTTTTACCGAACATATCGGTCAATCTGTGAGGTCTATTATGGAAATTCTGGGAGAATATTGTCTTGATGATAATATGCCGTTGTGACTAAAATGAGCAAAAACTGGTCAATATCTCACTTAGCTCCCTTATAACTATTATAAATATTTTCGGACTTCCGTTTGATTTCTATCGGTCGGTTAACGCTGATTCTAAAATAGATGACATTATCTACGACTTCGAAGTTATGACTGTCAACAGAGACATGGGAGCCTAATCGTGAGTGCGATGACTGTTTGTTTAATGACAGGAGATATTTCGTCTTGCCCTCGTTGACTGTCAGACCTATTTGTTCTGCAGCTCGAATTATTTTCTTTATAAGCAGATTGAAGAAGTCGCCCGATAGGAAGTCCCCTTGTCTAAACCTCGTTTGGTATCAAAAGAATCGGAGAAATCCTTCCCGATCCTGACGGAGCTTTTAGTATTGTTCATCGTCAGTTTTCACAGCCGCATTCGTTTTTCGGTGAAAATGTGCTGTCTAAAGAAGCAGAAGAAGAGATGGTGTGTGTCGATCCTCTTTTCACAGGTCTTTTGACGATGAACTTTAATCTTTCACACAATACGCTCGATAGAACCTTAAAGCGATGTTAAGTAGGCAGTTGACGCAGATTGTGGGGTCTACCTTTTTGAGGATTCGGCGGATCACACTTAAATTCTAATCGTCTGGTATGCTTCCGACCGGCCACATTCTACAAAGAAGATGATGCATGCTCCTTATCAGTTCTTCGACGCCGTATTTGAATAGCACTCCTCATCGTACCAGATGTTCTTTCGACCTTTCCAAAAGCCAATGGTTTCGCTTGCAGCTGTAGATTAGGAGCTTAAAATGACAGCTCACAGTTTCCTTATACCGAGTTGCTGATGAGTGCTCTCAGAGCGCAGGAGTGCAAGTCGGGCAGAAAATCGTCCGGTTGTCAGTTGTGATTGCGGCTTCTCCACGCCGAATCTTCCTTTTCTTTGTTGACGTACATTTTTTGTTCGCACAGAGGTCAGTGCGTATATTCAGTGCAACAAGATAGTGGTCCGAGTCAATGCTCGTGCTTTATTATAAATATGAGGGTTTGTCATGTTTTAAAAATGATGTCGGGAAAGTGACCGCTTTGGCTCGAGCAATTTTTGTTTTAGCCAGAGACCTTATTGTCGTCTACTTTTTACAAATACCGGTGCCGTGCGTTAGCAACAATACGCTAAATATTTATTTATGTATCTGTGTAGACAAGTGACTTCACAACCTCACAAAAAATTATCCAGTAGGGTTAAATCGTATGATCTTGGAGGCCGGGCCATAGATCCACTACTCCCGATAATGCGCTCACTAAAAGTTTCCTTCAATAAGCCACGTGTTTGTATGGCATGTAGCGTCGTCTTGTTTGAGGCAAAGGTTGTTCACATCAACATCCACGAATTCAGGCACGAAAAGGTTGTTAGTAATCATGGCTACATAGCGTTCCCCATAGGATATAACGTTATGGTCGGCTTCATTTTTGAAGAAATATGGATCAATAATCATAGATCACACCAAACGGTGACTTTTCGACGATGTAAGGGCATTTCTACAATGGCTGCTGGATTATTACTCCGAAGATTCGAAGAAGATTCTTAGCGAAAGGTAAATTTGCTCAGTCGTTAGAAGCCATATCTGAAGAATATGTATGTTGAATACCGAAGCGATTCCAAGTCCGACATATGCTATGCATGAAAAGTGTGTCACCTACGAAAATGTCAAGCGGACACAAATGGTAGCTAAGCGAAGATTGACGGTCAAGGTTTTGCCATGCGTTTTGGCAGGACATTAGCTACTATGAGCTGATCCACTACCACCAAACTCTTAATTCGGAACGGCTTTTGGACCCTCTGAAAGAACAACGCCAGTCCGTTGCCACCGATGGTGACTCGTCAGAACCCGCGGATGTTTAATTGTGAAATTCTTCTGCATCCGCCTAATAGTCCTGATCTGGCACGAAAGAATTACTATTTGTTCCTGTCCTTGGCGAATGATTTTGCTGGTGAAAAATTCTCCGTAAGAGAAGTATTATGAGGTGAATTCTTACCGGGTCGGGTTGAACTGTACTAAAGAATGTAAAAATAATTGATTACTTTTCACTAGGTCTCAATTACGAATACTTTCTATAACATAAGGTCACTTCATTACAAGAACATGCCTGATTATGTTACCTGCTATTATTTATTTAATTCTCTGATACAATTTTCAAATACTAACTTTGTCTTCCTCCATCAACTGAAGTTCTTTAAACTAACACCTTCACCTTTCCATGGCGGGAACATGTAGGCCTTATAATCACTCAATCACCGTAACAGTCTAGAGAACTAAAAGCCTCTGTGAAACGAAGTCTTATCATAAATTTTCCAGTATTGAATAAGAAGTCTAAAAAATAGTGCCCAGAAAAATATAGTGAAAGCATTTCGGAATACAGAAACCAACTCATAAATTATATTATTTCGGTGCAAAGTGATTTATCTTATACGAAAGAGAATAAAAATAGAAGTCTCCTTGACAATCGTCAATTACCTCAGCATAAGGAGAAAAAACAAACAATTCTTGTTTTTCAAATCTAAAATGATTTGTAAGGTGATAAGATTATACTAAATTACTTCGCATTACATAAGTACACGTTTTGCCAAATATAAGTCGAAATTCAGAGACTATAAGAAATACTACTAAATTCGCTGCACGCTAAGTAACATCCGGCTAAACGAAAATGTGGAAGAAGCTCATTCTACTTGCATATATCCTGGCCAACGTCTCGGCTACACAGGTTCAGAAATGTAAGTCGAAACTATTTTTTGTTTTATATCGAAAGAAAATTCTTACAAAAACGAGTGTAACTAAAAATTACGTCCGAAACAAAAAACAGGCTCTGACAACAAACCTTTTCCGATGGCCGTACGTGTCCTAAACTGTGAGATACCTCCCTGCGATGTTATTAAGGGCAGTGTAATGGTATTCGAAATCGATTTTTACGTGAGTAAGTAGAGCAATTGATATTTAATTTCCTAAAACTCAAAATTCTAAGCTACACCGTTTCCCTACAGTGAAATATGTGACGAAGTTGACCACTTTGGTGAAGGCTACCACCTTGGGCATAACAGTGCCGTATGAATTGCCCGATGATGTACGCGATGTCTGTGCGAATCTCATGCACGAAGCCTATTGTCCACTTTACGCTACCGAAGATGTGACCTATCTCTTTACATTCCCCATTGGCAATTACCCGGAGATCAGTGTAAAAGTGGAAATATATCTCGTTGATCAGGATGAGGAGGTGGCCACATGTTTCGTTTGTAATATTAAAGTGAAGAAGGGATCCGCGAGTAATAGTACAATATATGAAATTGACTATTAAGTACTTGAATGTGATTAACGATTATAATTCTAAATGAAATAAATTTATGGATTACTGAAAATTCAACTGTGATAACTGTAAATGTGGGCACTTTAAAATAAATCATGCACTCAATGGGTGTGAAATGGACTAATTACAACTGAGTAGTTATTTGTACTTCTTCTTCTTTATTGGCGTAGACACCGCTTACGATAGACACCGCTTGGATAGCCAAATCCTTCTCCACCTGGTCTTTCCAACGGAGTGAGGGTTTTCTTCTGCTTCACCCGGCGGGTATTGTGCCGAATACTTTCAGAGCTGCAGTGTTTTCATCTATTCGGACGGCATGACCAAGCCAGTGTAGCCACTGTCTTCTAATTTGCTGAACTATGCCAATGTCGTCGTATATATCGTACAGCTCATCGTTTCGTCGACTAAAGGTCTTTAAATCTTCCGCAGAATCTTTTTTTCGAAAACTCATAACCTCAACTCGTTAGATGATCTCATCGTCCATGCCTATGCAGCATATAGCAAGACGAGAATAATTAGTGACTTATAGAGTTTGGTCTTTGTTGTTTCTTTGTTTGGACTTTACTTCTCAATTACCTACTCAGTCCAAAGTACCACCTGTTGGTAAGTTATTCTGCGTTGGATTTCGAGGCTGACATTGTTGTTAGTGTTAATACTGGTTCCAAAATAGACGAAATTATCTACGACTTAAGTTATGACTGTCAACAGTGAGTTGGGAGGCAAGTCGCGAGTTCACTTCTTGAAGCTTTCAGGAGAATTTTTTTACATATTTATTCACTCGTTTTTAGTTAATATTGTCATGTGGATGTATATGGCCGTCATTAGAGAAATTCTTACATACGGGCCACTGGTTAGTGGGTTTGTCGAGGCGATTAAGGCATGTCCGACTGAAGCTTATGATCAAAGAAATTTTTATTCATAAATTAACAATAAGTTCTACTGTAAGAGTTAACAAGTTAGTTAAAATAATATGAGTCAGGCTATTTTCTCCCAGGGTTGGATTTCAATAGTTCCCTCCTGATACGAAATCAATCTAGACTTGAATTGAAGGGTGGGTTAGTAAGGGAGGAGAATACTCTGACAATCTATACTATCTCAGTCTATACAAAACCTCTATCAGTCTACCAAGCTCAGCAACTCAGCTAGCATCTACCAAACGAAGGTACTAGACATAGAATAAGCCTGTGAAGCTCTATTTAATAACTATGTGAGAATTAACCATTTACACAGATACCCGGAGGGCATTTCTGCCACTGCTTTCACCAAAGATGAATTCCAACGAAGTCAACAATTGTAGAAAGGCCTTAACTGCACAGCCAGGAAACTCCACTTGTCCATAATTTCCCTTAGGAGTCTCTCTAGACGAAACCGAGTCAGAGTTAATACCATGCTGTTAAAGGATCAGTTCTATACATAATTTAAGTAAATAGTTCAGAACAAGAGTAGAATAATGAGGCAGATATGGCTTCAATATGACAAGACATGAACTAGGAACTTACTAAATAATCTGCATAATAAGAAAGGAAGAAAGAAAAAGTTTTACACTTGCGATTTGAATGAAGCCACATTAGTAATTTAGAAATGTTCTTAAGATGTAGGCTTTCAAAAAAAGACTTTTCAGCGGCTAAGGAGAAAAATGTTCAGTTTATGCCGATTAACAAAGTTTTTCGAAATCTAGGCCCTTGTTTAATGCCGCTAAGGCCTGAATTATTTGAAATGTTCAAGAAATATTTTTTTAAAGGTATCATTGTTTGAATCTACTGATTGTTTGAATCTATTGTATTACGGACAAGTCTCAGGAATTTGGATATTTTTCCTTTGCCTATCTGTATATGTTATCCAAATTTTGATACGTCTATCAGTTGGTCACGTAGATCTAAGCTAAGATACAAACGAAATGTTAAATAAACAGACACTTTGATTTAACAGACTTTCTTTGAACTATACGAGTAGAGATCATTTAGGTATCTAAGAGTGCCCGCTTGCTAAAAAACTTAATTCTAAGAGTGAATTAAAGCTTTATTATGTGACCAGTTGGACTGTTGATATCTTGTTCTTACAGTGTTTTGATAAACTTTTGATTTCAAGCTATAATAAAAGGCAAACAATTAAAAAAAGATTACGAAATTTTTCACATGAATTACGGTAATTACTTTTACTACTTCCAAAGTCACTCAGATTGTGGTTCTAAGATAATAAAGATAACACATAACTTCTTCTATATAAAAATGAATCGCAAAGTGTGTTGCTAAGCGCATAGCTCAACAACGCCTGGACCAATTTGGCTAATTCTTTTTTTTTTAATGCTCGTTGAGGTTCAAACGTAGTTTCTGCGTCGAGAAAAATTCGAATAATTGCCGGAAACCCCCTAAAAACAGTCCTCTTCTTTTTTCCATACAAACGAATGAATGTTTGTTTTTTAGTAACGCTAATGCTCGAGAACGGCTAGACCAATATTGATGAAATTTTCAAAGGTTTCTCGCTGTGGATCGGGGAAGATCCATAAGAAATAAAAAAACCGTATGCTTTTCATGAGGAAAAGTCGAAAATTGGACAATTACAGATTGAAATTTGTTGCGATACCACGAAGAGGTCACGCTAATATCGGTCGGCGTTCTTTTTGGCATTAATATACGTTGGCAGCCCAAGGCACATGACCGAGTACTCCTAGAGTGCGATGACATACGTGCGGAATTATGGATCGCGGTCAATCAGCAAGCGATTGTCACGATGTCACAGCACGACTTTTCAAAGAACAGTTACGATGTTTGATGGACTTTATCTTGTACTCCGTTGAGTGGCAAAAGAGAGGTCTGACAATAAATGCACGAAACACTATCCAAGTGCTTTTCTTTCGGAAACACAAACTGAAAATGATGGATATGCACTCTATCGGTGTGTGGCCAAAGAGTGTATTTCAACCCAGAGAATACAGTACAGCCAGTGGAAACACCGCCAGCAGCAAAATTGACCCTGACGAGTTTTCTCAGTGATCCGTGTGCGAGAACATTGCGCCATTCCGGAAATACCTTGACATACATGGAATGCATCGTCGAAGAAATAGTTACGCAGAAAGCAAGGCCAACCAGTAGATGGACATCCAGGTGTGTTCTCAACTGCATTAGGACGAACGAGTTTACGCAATCCACCCAAGAAACGACGATTGCTTCTAGCTTCGGCTGCTATTGATTAATGTACGCGGTTAAACTTCATTTGAGTCGTTGCGTATTGTGGATGGTACGGTGTATGCAACTTTTTGAGAAGCAAGCTAGCAATAACAACTGCTGGAACATGATAATCACTGGACTCAAACGATGAACGATGCGATAGCTACTTCGAATGTAAATGAAGTTCACACATTTTTTGCGATGATCAATCATTTCGACATATCAGCCTTCAAATCCGCGTCAATTATGGGATACGAACAAAAATGACATTGCCGAAGACATTTTACATCGTATTCGCTAAGAATTGGAAATGGGCCAATTCCGGTTGATACTTCCGGTGGTTTGATATCAATTCCATCTGCCGTTTATCAATGCACGAAAGATGAGCTCGTCACGAATGTTCGCACATTGGCCAAATTATCGTAACTATGATTCCTTAAGAACACGCGCAATGCTTGTGCCAAAAATATCAATGTTGTTGACTTAAATTGGAAGTTTCAAAGTCAAATTGCGGGAGACTTGCGTTCATACAAATCTATCAATCGTCTTGACAATGAAAACGACGCCGTGAATTATCCAGTGGAATTTCTACATTTTTTGGAGATGCTTAGTATGCGACCGCATCATTTGCGTGTCAAAGTTGGATCTGTCGTTATTATGATTCGCAATCTTCATGCACCGAAACTGTGTAATGGAATCCGAATGATTGTGACGCAGCTATCGAATATAAGGGGACAGAATGCTTGATTCTACGAATTTATTTGAGTGGTCATGATTTACCATTTCAGTTCAAATGTATTCCGTTTCCAGTGAAAATTGCATTTGAGATGACAATCAACAGGACACAAGGATAGTCGCATAGTGTGTGGCATACATTTGGAAATGGCATGCTCACGAGTTGGAATACCAACTTTTCTGTACACCGGCACAGAAATCAAAAAATGTTGTTTATCAAGTTGTGTTATATTGAAAAATAAAAATGAAATAATAAATTCAACTTTCTTTTCATTTTAAAACACATAATTTCACGCAGGACAATGACTGCGAAGTCGGCTAGTATCTAAACAAATTTGAGATATTCACAGCAAACATACATACATACTATACTTCGGTATTTGAATATGCTTGTGGTCTATTTTTGTAGTTGCTTCAAAGTTTTCACTCCCCAACAATCACGGCGCCACCACCAATGACATTCATGCGCCGGTGGCTGTGTCTCCAAGCACTGCGCTGCACTCCGCCGTGCGCTGATGCGAGCATTTCATAATTCCGAAACGCATGAATATTTAATATCACCTAAAAGCCTGCACTGGCATTATTTTTCCATGCGCACAAATTCCAAAGTGCGTGGCAAACACATACATGCTTACTTATACCACAAGCATATACAATGCAAACACATTTTTCGAGTGGTTGAAACATTTTGTTATATTTTTTGCCAAGATTTACATAGAAAATGAAGTTGGAAAATATTAAATGCAAATTTGTCTCTCATTTATGTTGGCCTAAGAAATAACATACAAATATGAAGAGAGGTATATGTAGCAGTGCATAACAACATATTGTTTGTCTTTTAGATTTATTATAAACATTGTTGAAACTGGTTGTTTTACTTTAAAAAATTGTAAGACACATTTATTCTTTGACTTTTGTTTAAGAATTTTCAATTTTTTTCTTGAATCTAAACTCTCCATCTAGACGAGAATAGCCTCTTTTGTATTATTAGAACGCTCTCGCTTCACTTCATACAGTTGTTAATCGAGAAGAAAGGTTAGAATACGTTATACTGATCGGCTGACACACTGTATATTGACCTAGTGATCCTCAGCTATTTCAAATGGGGGCTTAATTCAATTTGAGCTGAAGTATTTCTCATACAGGATATCTACGCTTTTTGCGAACCTTAAGAACGACTTGATACTTCTTTTGGTCCGTTGAGCTAACAATGCTAAACAGGAGAAGGTATTCCGGAGTCTCTCTCATAGATACTTCCCTGCACTTTTTGTATGTATAGTCGCATATGATGAGACAGTTTGTGGCCTGTCATTAGGTCAACAACCGTCCTACAGTTTTTTCAAAACCTTCTGAGTAAAAAGCATGTGTGTTTTCCTTGGGGCTCTTACACATGATCTTGGCGATCCTGACCTAAGGGATTCCATCTCGCCCTGATCTATTTATGAGTCCTTTCGGAAATTTCACTGTTTATAGTTTTGGGTGACTTTCGTATTTCCTTTACAGGTTCGATAGCCTGACGGCAGTTAGGGCAATAATGTCACATCGCATTATCAGAGAATGTCCTTAGGAGCAGAGAGGCAGTTGATATCGCGGCTGCATATATTCTGGGAAACGAAAAAGCTGATGAGCTCGCCAAAAATGGCATCCATATTGGCACGTATATTGACATTTTTTTTGTTTTTTCCAGTGTTGTTGGTTATTTAAGCCGTTTTCCTAACGACAAATACTTCCGACTGAAAGATACTCCAGTATTTACAAAGCTTGAAGGGTTGCCTGAGATCTAGCTCCGAGCATTATTTATGGTTTTAGAGGCATTGTCTACCCTTCCGAAATCATCGATCCTTAACAGCAACAATAGCAAAAGACCTCAAAGTTTACCGAGTAAAGAGTACAGAAACTTTTCTTAGCAATTGGTTTATTGGCGCTCAAGTTAAAATTCGAAAATTTGAATCGGAGCATCCGCGACGTAATTAATTGTTGATTTCTTTCGAAACGCATAATGTTAAAAAGAAACATGACATTTAGTCAACTATTCAGTTTACATTTAACATCTTTTCATCTGTAGGTTGAACTTTTTCTATGAAGATGATTTTTATTATTGGCAAAGATTGCTCCGAACCTGTTACAACAGGTTTAGTTCATGATTTATAACACTTCTCAAAATAACCTTCCGAATAAATAGTGCTCATATTGCGTGATTGGCAAGTGAAACTTATTTGAAAAAAGTTATTTCCGATAATCGATTTATGGCGGAGATTATCTGACCGAAAAGTGGCTAGGCGTTATTGTAAATTTTGGGTGAGCCATGATAAGTGTGAGACATCTGTTCTATTTGAGCAAGCTAGACTGTTAAATCAAATTTTTAGTTTAGCACGATTTCGTCGGCTTATCAATAACACACGGTGAAAAATAATTATTCAAATGTATGATAACTCATTTCGCGTGAGCCGTGTTAAGTTCTCATGTTATTTTTGTTCAGTATTGATTGGCATTTTATTATGGAAAGACTAATGCCTGAACAACGTTTACAAATCTTCAACTTTATTACGAAAATGTTTTTCGGGCACTTCGTTCAACTTATGGTCAACATAATCGGCCTACTGAGCGTACTATTCGCAACTCTATGACCCATCTGGAGACCCAGCACTCATTATTTGATAATAACACTGTGGAGCATTTTTGGTATTATTGTCTGGGGGGTGAGAAATTCCAAGTCAGGGTGATGGTACTATGTCAGTATAGTAAACCCCTCAAAGGGCTTGGCGTTCGTATGTGTCAGTTCTTTTTATGACCTTTATGATCGGCGCCGTTCGAAGCAACTCAGACTTGATGCATTTTTCGTCGATATCTTGAATTGAAAGCATATAAAATACATCTTGTGAAAGAACTGATGCTACTCGATCTTCCCAAGCGACATCGCTTCGCTCTATTGACTCTTGAAAAGTTTCAAGAAGATCCGATGTTTTCGAGCCAAATTTTGTTCAACGATGAGGCCCATTTCTGGCTCAAAGGGTGTGTAAATAAACAAAATTGCCGCATTTGAGACGAGGAGCCATCTGATTCAAGTGATTCAAAAGCGGTCGTTTCATCGAGACAAAATAAGGGTTAGGTGTGGTTTGTAGGTCAGTCGCTCCACATTTTGAAGAACTCAATGGCGACCGTTATCGCGCTAAAATAATTTATGATATTTCGAACGATAATAGGATTTGAAGCTTTTGTTTTTTTTCTTTAAAATGATAGGGAACCTCGAAATGGATCACCCTTCAGTTCTTTCTAACCATGTTATTTGATATAAGCAGCCTGAATCCAAATTATTAACAGAAATAGATTCTATATTACAAAATTGAGAAACAAAATCATTGATAGTAATACAGTTATTTCTCCAAGTGCACATTTGCACTTAATGACCAAGTTGTTTTGCATTTATTTGAATATATGTTTTCGATTATAACACTCGATATTATATTGACCACTCAATGAGAGCCATCAAAACAACTAAGTGCAATACGATTACTACTACATACGTCACCTTCGATCGGCGATCATCGCATTAACGACTCAAGGAATTAACAATGATTATTTATGTAGGTACATTGGAATTTGACAGTGGATCTATTATTCTAATTTCGTTTTAAAAGTCATAGAAATGGTAAACTTTGCAGCCACTAAAAGAGTTGCGAAAATAAATATTCCACCACCCGATTATTGGACTAATTTATAGTAACAAATAAACTTTCTAAGTTTCGGCTTGAAATGTAAGTAAATATAAGCTTACCTTCTCTTTTGAAAAAAAGGTTAGTTAACTGCAAATGGCTGTCATCACAAACTTCTGTATATTGTATTTCTTTGTTCTATCTCTACCGGAGTTCGGAATCGACAAAACCAAAATCTTGCCCTTTATTGCCGATCCAAGTAGAAATCTTAATCTAAAGTAATGAGAAACTTCTTGAGCTTGGTCTTTGTTCTTCGAAGGAGGACTTTACTTTTCAATTTATTACTCAATCCAAAGTATCACCTCTTGGCAAGAGTGATTTTGCGTTGGTAGACGAAATTATTTACGACTTCGTAGTTATTACTGTCAACAGTGACGTGTAAGCCAAGTCGCGAATAAGATGACTGTTTGTTTGATGACAAGAGATATTTCATCTTATCCTCGTTCACAACCAGATCCATTCGCTTCGTTTCACTATTCAATCTGAAGAAAGCAGAACTAACGGAGCGGTTTTTAGTAGTTGTATACTCTTGTAGAAGATTGTACCTTCTCTATTCAGCTCTATAGATCGTATTGTTGTATCTAGTAATCGATTGAAGAAGTCAACTGATAGGGAGTCGGCTTGTCTGAAATGTCGCTTAATATCGAAGGGCTCGGAGAGGTCCTTCCCGACCCTGATGCAGTTTTTGGTGTTCTTCAACTCAGCTTGCCCAGCCGTAGTAGCTTTGCGGAGATACCAAGTTCAGACATAGCAGCATAGAGCAGTTCGTTTTCGTGTTGTCGAAGGCGGCTTTAAAATCGATTGGCTTGGAGCAAGGTGAAAATATGTTCGACGTAGATTTTCCAGGTATAAAGCCACACCGATATGGTCCAATCAGTTTGTTGACGGACGGGCATTAATCTTTCACACAATGCTCTCGATAGAACCTTATATGCGATATTAGGTTATTAGCGCAGATTGTGGGGTCCTTTTTTTGTGGATTAGAACTCTTTTAAGTTCCAATCGTTGGGCATGCTTTCATTAGACCATATCTCGGAATAAAGCTAATGCATGTACCTTGTAAGTTCTTCGCTGGCGTATTTGAATAGCTCGGCCGGCAATCTATCGCCACTTTGTTGTTCTGCTATTCGAACCTCATCATCGTCGGGCAATGGAACCTGTATTCCATCGTTATCGATTGTGTAATCGGGTTCGCCTTCTCCAGATGTTACACTTTCACTTTACAACTCTCGGTATCTAACCCACCTCGCACGTGTTGTGGTCTTCTATAACATTGCGAGGTAAGGTGTCCACTTTCGTTCCTAGCCCTGAGAAAGGATCGCTAAAGAGAGTATAGCTTCCCAACGGTGAAATAGTTTTTCAAATTCATCAAGCCATTTTAAATTCAAAAAAAAAGTTTTAAATCTTCCTTGTTTCTAATATTAGTATAGATATAAACTTAAGACCATTGCATGAAATATTGTAGCCCATCGTCAGGGTAACTGATTACACTAGGTTGTTAGCCAAACTTGTCAGATCTTGCTAAATACTCAAGAAATATATTATATACTCGTATCAACTTTCCTTTCACCACAATTATATAAAATTCAGCTGAGAAATGTATCCAATTATATTAGAATTAGTATATATCGCATGCGAATATATTCAATATCGCATGAGATAAAATAATGAGTGGTACAAATTTTATTATCACGCCATTTGCGAGGGCGGCTGAAATTCAGTACTTTGTCTGAGACAAATTTAAGATCAGTAGAAGCAAGTCTCTGCATTTCAAGGACAATTTATTTATATGTGGACTTTCACGAATCCCGTAGGATAAATCTACGTACATAGCATTTTTTTTTTAAATAAAACCTTTTGAATTTTCACTTTTCATTTGAATGGTAGCAAACGAAAATATGGAAGTTCGCTTAGTAAGGTCTTAGTCGTTTATGGAGAGTAAAGTGCTTTCCGCATTTAATAGAAAAACTAATCTTGAGAAGCAAATTGTTTTTGGGTGTGATAATCTCTCAGTCTTATCAGTCAGTCAGTAACGCCCCTACGAACAAGACATTTCTTTCCATACCGTGGAAGTGTTCAGAAGCCAAGTTGAAGAGCGGATTCGATACCTATTTTGGTTAAAAGAGTATTCAAAATTAAAAAAAAAAACTATTACATTATTTTATATTTTTAGCAGCAAACCATAAAGAAATTAAAGATAAATTAAGGTGAGTCCTAAAGAACAAATGAAATTTAAAGCATTTTGCTGGTTCACAATACTTGGTAGCCTAAAAGTATGCTTATAAGTAACGACCAGATAACTAGTTTGAGCACTAGGGATGTTAGATTAGTAAACTGAAGCTACCTGCAGTTAGATATCAGCTATTGTCGGCAAAATCGGTTCAGAGCGAACTTTTCACAAATCTGATAAGAGGTTTTATTTCTGTTTCCGTTACTTCCCCTGTATGTCTAAAAGTATGAGATCTATGATGTTTTTTCCTTGACTTGGCAAAAGCAATACATTCCAGGAAGAAGTTTTAAGATCATTTTATCTCAATCTTACAGCATAACTCTCTATGGGACTGTGTCCAGTTGGAATTCCTACAATCATGGAAAGGGGGGCCTTGCTGAGAGCGAAGAGAAGATCTTTTAAAATGTATCCTGTATGAAAGGACCTTTCGACTGCACAGCTGCTGGTAGTTGACCATTGCTTGCTGAGCTGGTCTGACGCCCAACATTCTAGTAGTGAACCACAATAAGAGTATTGAGACTGAAATACCTGTCCTAGCAAGATTATTAGCCTTGTAATAGCGTTGTGGTTGAAACTCAAACCAGTGTAAACTTAAAACAACTTGATGCTAAGAAAAGGAGTCTAGACATCCTTTTACAAGTTTTGAGTCAGTGAACTCAAGACTAATATCGTTACCTTATTATCGGAGTCAATAGTCACCACTCTGAGAGAGGCCGCGAGCGTAGATCTACGCTACTTTTATGGCAGTCACCTCCGCTTGGAATACGCTGCAGTCGCCAGAAAGCTGATCCGTGCTTAAAGAAGCCCATTGCACCTCTCCTCCAACGAGTCTTTCTCTCCCGTACCCCTCGAAGGTATGTAAGCGAAGAAGCAAGTGCCAAGGCTTGTCTCGGTGACCTGATAAGCCAAGTATTTTCGAATGTTTTCAAAGTTTGCCAGGATTTGAGAGCGCTCAGACTCGCAATCAACCCTGATTCTCTAAGTGTAGGCAGCTTTCGCGGCCATTTCCAGCGCTTTCTTTTAATGGAAAATTCCGTAGCATACTTTAGGTTTAACTATGGTTTCGTAGAACCAAAGAACTACCTTTAGTAAAAGTGGCCATCTTTTGTAAATGGGTGCCCGAAAGCAATAGATGCCCTCCTGGTTCCTTCCTCGATGTTGAATTTCCACGAGAGCTTCCTCTAGGATGAGTCATAGGTACATAACTCTGCCAGAAGGCTGACGACACATTGTTTTATTGATGATAGTTGCGCCTCCGGGATTCTTAGTGAATAAAGCCAGTTCGGTCTTACTAGAATTCATAAAAACGCCGTTTTCAACAGCCCAGTTGCTTACGATGGTAATGTACTCCTAAGCTAGCTCATATACTTTATTCAAAAATTCTACCCCAACCATGGGAGTTACGTCGTCCGAGTAAGCAATCACACTGCCGGCTACTTCCTCAAGCTTTTCCAGAAGATTATTAACAATCATGATTCCGAGAAGTAGTCGAGGAATTCCTCCTTGTGGTGTGTCCCTACTCACACTCTGTTGTGCCCGCGCGCTACCCCATTCCGTCACAAACGTGCTATCGCAAAGAAACCGGAAGATTAAGCATCAAGCAAAAACCTATTTAAAACTCTAATGACCGCTTCCGGGAAGACGTGGTCGAAAATTCCATCGATATCGAGGAGTCCTTGCACCTTATTCCTTATGGTCCTCTCAACCATGAGACAAAAGTGTGCAAGATAGTGTCCGCTGACTTGCCTTTGTAACTATGCCCTTGAAAATCGATTTCTAGATATAAGTATTATGTACTACACCTTAGCACATGAGCTCTTCACATTCAATCTTTCTAACCTTTTCAATAAAACAGAGGAGAGACTGATGGGTCTAAAATATTTTTCCGACACATGCGATCTCTTACCGACCTATGAGATGAATGCAACCCTTACCTACCTTCAAGAACCAGTAATATTTACCAATCTAAGGCAAAATCAGAACTGTCATCCATCTACAGATCCAGGTATTATTATTGCTAAGCTCTATTGCTTTCTTTTAAAGTAAATTGAGTGATCCATGGGCAATAAGGTTCAACGTCCACTTAAAAGAAAATGTTAACTCTCCTTAAAATAAATCATACTTTTTATTTTATTAACTACATTTAAAGAATATCAATATGCATTATTTACTAGATCTTCACACCAAATTCAAACATTAACTTATAGCCTTGCGTACTTTAATATCGGTGATAAAGCAAGCAACGGAGTCCTTGTTTTCATCTACCAAATTCAATTGTACTTTTACACTGATCTCTGGATAGCTCGTGTCAACGTAGAAGTTGAAGTTATATACGACATCCTCGGTATCGTAGATGGGACACATGGCGTCGTACAACAAATTACTGCACACATCGGCAACATCGTCGGGCAATGGATAGGGCACTGTCAAACCCAAAGTGGTGGCATGGACCACACCAGTGATTGATTTGATATTATCGCGGTCTAAAACCGGCACAAGTTTTATTGTTAAATTTCTCATTACTCTTTATATCGAATCATTTGTATTTTTGCACTTACTGCCCAAGAAATGCACTTTCATTACCACCGTAGAGCCTTTGTGCACATCACAAGGCGGGTCTTCACAGTTCTCGATATCAACGCTTAACGGAAAGGGCTGACCATTTTTGCCTGTAACACAAAAAAATGAGAAGTCGTTAAATATGTAGGTGAACATTTCCATCGTAGGACATTAATTTGAATTGTGTATTTTTAGAGTTGTAGAGCAACAGACTGCTCTTTGATAGGAACGATAAAAAGCACAGTTTGGAAATTTCAAACTAATTTTGCAGTTAAAAGAAGTTCTGAATAGCTTTGCGAACTCAGATCAATATAATTGTATAAAATCCCCACGCAACGGCAGCAAATAAGGTGCACACTTTCATCTTGGTGACACCCGATGGAGTCCAACGGTTACTCGTCGGCAAGATCAACGAGCTCTTTGAGCTGAAAGGCTTCAAATTGGTGTTCATGAAAATCACATTGGTATAAAAGGATGTATTGAAGAAACACTATGCGGATTTGTCTGTTCATCTCTTCTTCTAAGGTTTGATCAGCTACATGAGACCCGGCCCAGTGGTTCCCAGTGTTTGTGAGAGTTTGAATGTTGTGAAGACTGGTCATCAAATGGTGGGTACTAGCAACCCAGCTGACTCCTTGCCTGGTACCAGCCGTGGTGATTTCTGTATCCAAGTCGAAATCGCTCTTTGATTCAATGAGAAGGAGCTGGTTTCATGGCAGCCAGCCGCTGAAGATTGGATATATCAATAAATTCCAACTCAGGTGGACAGCATGACGACTCGTTCATTTGTTTAATGTTGAGAAAAAAGTTCTCTCTTGCAACTAAATTCCAATAAAAGTGATTTGCATTATTTAGCTGCAATAAAATTGCGTTAAATTTCTAAAGAACATCAGGAACGAAAATTTTGATGACAGTATTGATATGCAGGCCCATTTATGGATTACTTAAAAAATAACACGATGGTCTCTTCCGATTTTAAGTGGTATTTTTTAAATTTTTAACCATTTAACAGCCTTAAAAACATTTTGTCTAGAGACTTCTCATAATGTCCTCTTAATATATGTAGTTTACGCCATTTTATGGTGATCGTGTGCACTTTTTCCGCTACAGTGCGCTGAATATTGTCTTCCGACTCCTCAAGCGTGTCTAATTATTTGGCGCAAGCCTTTGATGTAATATACTTCCAGAGAAAATAATGACCTTGGCGGACACTTGACTTGGCCATTTCGCGAAGTTAACGAATCGCTCAACTTTGTACGACATACTACTCTGGGCCCAAAAAATAAGGTGACATTTGAATTTGAACTGCGCGCGTCAAAGGGTTTGGAGAATTACTTTTTTTTTAGGTTGGTAGTACTATCAGTCATATTTATGTCAAATTCAATTCAGTTTATATACTTTAAATTGTCGAAGCCTTGCATACGCCGTCATTTAATGGTTAGAGGTAAGTATTACTATATACTACTGTGTAAGGTGACATTTGAATTTAAACTGCGCGCGTCGAAGGGTTTGGATAATTATTTTTTTTTTAGGTTGGTAGTACTGTCAGTCACGTTTATGTCAAATTTCATGTCAAAATATTCATTAGTGTTTGAGATACGTGTCGTTTTGTGAGCTGCTAAAAGTGAGTTTTTCGTTTTTTGCGATGTCGAAATTTGTTGATTAAAGAATTTGCATTAAATTTTGGTTACGGAATCAATTTTCTGCTGCGGATACGTTGAGGATAGTACAGAGAGCCTTTGGTGATGAGGCTATGTCTAAAAAAAATGTTTACAAGTGGTATAGTGAGTTCCAATCCGGCCGTGAACGTGTCGAAGACGAAGAGCGTCCAGGGCGACCAACGAAGCTCACGTTCAACAAATCAAAGATTTGGTGTTGAAAAACCGTCGATTAACAATTAGAGACCTTGCTGATGAAGTTGGCATATCGAAAGGCTCAGCCAATACTATTTTGAAGGATGTTTTGGGCCTCAAGTGCGTCAAATCTCGACTGGTACCGAAAACACTGAATTTTTTGGGAAAAAGGTGTCGCGTTGAAGTGTGTGAAACGATGCTTTCCGACTACCAGGATGTCATGAAACGCATTATAACTGGCGATGAGACTTGGATCTATGCTTATGACCCCGAAACAACCGATCAATCGAGCGAATATCGTGCCAAAAGAGAGCCGAGACCAAAAAAATCGCGCCAAAGTCGCTCAAAAGTCAAGGTCATGTTGGTTGTTTTTTTCGATTATTGTGGTGTTATGCGTTATGAATTCCTTCCAACCGGCCAAACAGTCAACAAGGAATATTATTTGAACGTTATGCGTCGTTTTCGTAACGCTATCCGCATAAAAAGGCCGGAATTGTGGAAATACACCACGATAATGCACCATCCCATACTACCTTCGTAATTCGTGATCATTTCGCCAAAAACTCAACCCATATCGTTCCGCAACCACCGTATTCACCTGATCTGGCACCGTGCGGCTTCTGGCTGTTCACCAAGTTCAAAAAACCGCTCCGGGGACACCGTTTTTATACGATAGAGGATATTCAAGCCGCAGCGAAGACGGAACTGAAGGCCATCCCGGAAAGTGACTACAACCAGTGTTTCGAAGATTGGAAAATCTATTGGCATAAGTGCATTGCATCGGGAGGGGACTACTTTGAAGGGGATGAAATTGGTTTGGAAGAATAAATAAAGAATTTTCAAAATAAATACAATGTCACCTTATTTTTTGGGCACAGTAGTATGTCTGAGTTTAGGCATGAAAGATGAACCTACGCACCATCTTGTTTGAAATAGAGATAGTCCGCGTTCATTTCAACAAATTCCGGAAAAAAGAGTCGATCAACATCGTGTTATAACGATCTTTATTGGTGGCAACGACATTTCCTGCCTCATTTCGAGAGAAATAAGAACCGATAATGCCACCTTACCACAATCCAAACCAAATGGTAAATTTTTTGGAAATGCAATTGCGTTTCTTGAATCATTTAAGGATTTGACTCACACCCATAGCGACGATTTTATTTATTGACGAAGGTATTAAGCCAGAATTGGGTCTCGCTTGAGAGGATGAAGATTTGCGCGAAATGCTCTTACGGTAGCCGCTGGCGAACATGAATTTTCGTAATATTCGTGGACAATTTCTAAGCGTTCTACCGAAGTAAAACATGGCATGTTGAATAGCAAATCTTACTTATTATACTGAAAAAATTTGTCAAAAAAATCTGTAGACGCTGTACATGTAACTTCCTGAATATGTATTTCTTTTTTTAATACTCATAAATGCATACGTGTGCGTAATTGCGTAATGTGTAACGCTTTATTTATTATTAAATTTACCACAAAGCTTGTAACACCTAGTGTGAAACGTCAGAGACCCTTTAAAAAATATATATAAATGATCAGCATGACGATTTGAGGCCTTCAGTTTTTGAGATATCTATCTGAAATTTTGTTGACATTCTTCTCTCTTCAAGATGCTGCTCATATGTCCAAACCACCCATTATTGGATCACTACAGCATATAGCTGCCATACAAACTGAGTAATCGGTATCAAGTGCTTGTATAGAAAACTTTTTGATTTGTCCAGATATCTTCAGGAAATTTGGAATGATCTAAGCCAATAATGCAATCTAAGGATCAGCGGTCCTAGGACCCATTTATTGTATAATAAATGCACCGGTGAAGGGTATTATAGCTTCGGTGCAACCGAAATTAACGTTTTTTTTTTGTTTTCGTTACTATTCGTCAAAGACCGAACTTTAACTATATCTAATGAATTCGGAATTTAAAATTAGGTGCTAAATGACACTATCTTAGCGAAGACGATATTAAATTTGTCAGCTGCTCTTAAAGTAAGACCACGGAAGTGTGTATTATTGAATTTGAGTACACATACAAATATACACAAAACACCAAGAGAGCCTAAGCGATAACGGTCTGTTTGCTGTCTACGCGACGATTAGTAGATTAGTAAATAGATTAGCAATAACTGATTTATGGTATTACGGTGTTTTATGATATGTATATGATTATGTAATTGTAAATAGCAGAAGTCGGTGCCATGTAATTATTACAAATATTTCAGCAATTAGTTGGTGTGATTGAAACAAGAAATTTTATATTTTTTCTAGATAACAAATAAAATAATTTAGATTAGCAATAATTTAGGTTACGTTTGCACTAATACTTTTATTACTGTAATTTTAAAACTACAGTGTAGAAATATTTGAACATAAGTGGCTTGCACTGATAGGTTTTTCGATTCGCCACGCTTCCATAACTGCTGAATCGATTTTTCTATATCGTCAAATAAAACTCTATTCAGCAGGTATGTACATTGCAGAATGTATATATCTTTTGGTATGATGCAATCTCCGAAGAAATTGTTTAGATCGGCTCACTATAACATACGAGGTGCGTTCAAAAAGTATCGCGAATTTTGTATTTCTTCAAAAATTATTTATTTATTCATGAATATCTATTTGTCCCCTTCAAAGTAATCCCCATGAGATATTGTACACTTGTGTCAACGGTTTTTCCAATCTTCGAAGCACTTCAAAAAATCATTTTTTTTTTATCTTCTTCAGCTCCTCCTTCGATGCCGTCTTTATCTCGTCAAGAGAAGCGTAACGTCGTCCTTTCGAGGCCATGAATCAGTTTAGGGAACAAGAAAAAGTCACAGGAGGCCAGATCTGGGGAATACGGTGGCTGCGGCATCATTAGTGTGTTGTTTTTGGCCAAAAAGTCGCGCACAAGCAACGATGTGTGTGAGCAGGGGCGTTATCGTGGTGCAAAAGCCAATTTTTGTTCTTCCACAAATCCGGGCGTTTCTGGCGGATTGCTTCGCGCAAATTGCGTATAACTTGCAAGTAATATTCCTGATTGACCGTTCCTGCACCACGCCCCAGCAATCGAAGAAAACTGTCAGTTACGATTCGCGATACTTTTTGAACACACCTCGTACAATTGCCATACAAATTAACCGATGAAACTCAAGTTCTTGTAAAGAATATTTTGCATCTGGAAAGGGTATTATAGCTTCGATGTTGCAGACGTTAACGTTTTTCCTTGTTTTTTTTTATAATAAGGCACTGGTTTCCTTACTAACAATTCACTTACACTGACTCACTTTAGTAGCCGCTGCAGTAGCGACTAAAAGCGCGAAACACATAACTGTCAAACGGCACATCTTCAATGAATTTTAAATTAAGCTTTTTTTATTTTGAAATAAAATCCAACGACGTAGTACCAAATCTACGGTAATACCAACTCTATATGACGCAAAGTCCAGGTATTTACACTACTTAAATACTCGAAAATACCTTAGCACGTTTCAAATAAAAGAATTAGTCATAAATACAATAGAAACTTATGGAAGTCTTTAAATTGGCGTCCACTTAGGCGCTAGTGTTGAGGGCTTAGCAAAAGGTTGCAGGTGTTTCAGCAGCACTTATCAGCGTAATCCATAATTCATGGCATACGGCAGCGGGTGATAAGCTTGTTGCCTAAACATCATTATTAGGGTTATGCAGTGACCTTTTAAATTTAACAAAAATATTGGAACTTTAAGTCAGAAAGGAACTTGATTAAAATTATTTTTTTTTTTATATATATGAAAAACACCACTTTTCCAGAAAATTCTCAATTATCTTTAACTATAAAATATCAACGGTTTAAACCCGAATTTGAAATGCAAGCTCAGCGCATACATATACATATATAACTACATACTATGTGTATACACTATTAGGTTAGGTTAGGTTATTCTGGTAGACCACAAAATACAGAACAGTTTTGTCCTTTACGATAGCAGATAGAGTTCAATTGCTAGGTTCAAGAGGAGTAGTCATCATTTAGGATCGTTTTATCAGATTTTGGGCCCTCATTGTCGATACCTTCTCCAGTGTATCATACCGTGGGGACCCCAGATGCTTAGAGCGTAGTCTTGCCAATATGGGACAGATGCACAAGCGATGCACCATAGTGTCCCTGGTGCCTAGAGTCTAGAGATTTCCTGCAGCCTTCTCGATCTGTCCCCAACTTGCAGGCGTGTGTCGCCAATATTAAGTTCACTTCGCTATTTTTTCACTATCACAAACTCTTTCAACTTTCTAACCTAACATCAGAAGTTTTAATACCATTACAATTATTTTTTAGCCATTTCGTATATATTTTATTATTAACTACAATTTACATATTTATTCCATGAATTTTCGAAGTCTATACATTTTCCATATTTCCAGTCCATTTTCAGTTTAAGATTTCTGCACCTTAATATCGGTAACAAAACAAGCCACGGATTGCTTGTCTTCATCAACCAAATCCAATTCGACTTTTACACTGACTTCTGGGTAAGAGGGATCAATGTAGAAATTGAAGTTGTATACGACATCCTCGGACTCATCGATGGGGCATGAGGCACCATACAACAAATTGCGACAGACATCGGCAACATCGTCGGGCAATGGGTAGGGTACTGTCAGCCCCAAAGCGGTGGCATGGACCACACCATTGATGGATTTGATATTATCGCGTGCTAAAATATTCAGAAACATATAAATACAATTTTTGAAAATCTTTTCAGGCTATAATATTTGCCATGTTGCACTTACTGCCCACGAAGTTGACTTTCATGACTGCTGTACTGCCCTTGACCACATTGCAGGGCATGGTCGCACATCCCTCGATTTCAACGCTCAAAGGGAAAGGTCTACCATTTTTGCCTGAAATGTAGAGTATTTTAGTAATATGTGAATTCTTTGAAAGTTTAAGGCGAAATGTCTGTATTAGCGAAAAGATCGTGCCTAAAAATATGTTTGCGATGTAGATTTTTGTATTATCTTATTAGCATAACGACGCTTCGAGTCTCGTTTACTAATATTTGTGTGGAGATAAGGTCAATTAAAAGCAGCAAAAATGTTAAAGACTTAAAGAGTTAAAAATTAATGCTTATTTCGAAGGATGGTAATTAAATTCATTTTTTGAAAAATATTTTTTTTTTTTTTTAGAAATTATTATTTTTTTTTAAATAATGTTTTTTTTTTTTTTTTGAGAAATTATTATTTTTTTTTAAATAAATTGTTTGGTTTTACACTAATTCTTTTTTTAAATTTTTTTTTTTTTTGTAGATTTTAAAATTTTTAGAAAAAAATTTCTTGAAATATGTTACAAACTAAGAGCTAGCAGTTACAATTTCATTTCAAGGTCTAAAACCCACCAGTCCGATAATTACACTAATCAACAAATCCCAAGCTAAAATTTGCTGCCGGTGCCACAAATTTGAGTTCAAAAATGCTCCAACACGTACCGCTATGTTTATCATTTTAGTAAATGGTGATGGTTTGACACCAGCACACCTTCACAACAACACAATCCTACGTCTTACGAAATTTGCACCATAATTTTTTTGGCAACTAAAAATTATCAAGGAACAGCCTCTAACATCAGCCGCAAAATAACTGTAAACTAGTGCTATTAATGGGTTACGTGGGTGTACGGATTTCAAAAAATCGATTTGTTTTTTATTGTCGTATTAAATTCTACAATACCTCTAGAATATTGTCCCAAATTTTTAAGTTGATCCGAGTAATGGTTTCGGAGATATAGACTTGAGAACTGGTTCGCTAGTGCGCCGGCTTTAAACGGGTTTTTCTCGAAACTGTGTTTTTGAAATCGGTTGCCTACATTTCTCGAGAACTACTAACCGATCTTCATGAAATTTTATACAGATCTTTGAGAAGTAATTCTTAAAAACTTAGATGAAGGTTTTTTTTTGATTACAACTATTTTGAACTGAAATTTTAATTTTTTTGTAAAAATATCTGCCAAAAATCCAATTTTCAATTTTTTTCCTTCGTCCAAGTTCTAAGTCAAGGTTTTAACTAAAACACTTATTTTTTCACTTTAGATGATCCTGTAAAAGATTACCGGAAATGGGGTTGCAATAGCCGAGTTAAAAATATTTTTTTTTTTCCAAAAATTTCAGGATTTCTTTATTAATAGGGTTTGTACGAAGAAAGGTTGTTTTTTACCCTAGGAAACCCATTTAACCCCTTAAATTAAATTTCACTTACATTGTCTAACATTCGTGGCTGAAGCCGAGACCAAGAAAAGCGCCAAGCACACAACAGTTAAGCGAAACATTTTTCCTTTTGAATAAAAAATTATAAACAATTTTCTTTAACACTGAGTGTTCTGTAGTAGTACTCCCCACAAAGTATCAACTGTGACTGATGTCTAACCGTCCACATAACGGTCTTTAAATAATGAAACCGACTGAGAGCGGTTTCTGAATCAGCGTGCTAGTTCCTTGGTTGCAGGTGTTTGGCCATATGTTATAAGAATCTTCGAGTAAACGAGCAGGTGTTCCGTAGGCTTATCGGTGTAAACTAACGCAATAGCCCATTGAAGGAAATGAATAAGCACAACGGCATTGTGTTTAGTGGCAAGTGTTGTTTATTTACTATAAAATACTGATTTATGATTTACGGTTGAGTTTCTTCGGAAATTGTCGTTACAGTTGGTGGTCTGCCTTTAGTTTTATTTATCACTTAAATATTATTTAAGATAAGAAAACAACAAAGGATATGGCTGCAATGATGACAGTGAGATATACGCCTAAAGATAAGAACCTGAGGAATAAATGTATATTTGAGATTTGTGCCCTGAATAGGGTATATTAATTTTAGAACGAGACTTTTAACACCCAAAAGAAACGTCGGAGACCCTACAAAAAGATGTACAATGGTACTACTGTACAGGTGACATTGTATTTATTTTGAAAATTCTTTATTTATTCTTCCAAATCAATTTCATCCCCTCAAAGTAGTCCCCTCCCAATGCAATACACTTATGCCAACGGATTTTCCAATCTTCGAAGCACTGGATGTAGTCACTTTCCGGGATGGCCTTCAGTTTGCGGCTTGAATCTCCTCTATCGTATAAAAACGGTGTCCCCGGAGCGGTCTTTTGAGCTTGGTGAACAGCCAGAAGTCGCACGGTGCCAGTTCAGGTGAATACGGTGGTTGCGGAACGATATGGGTTGAGTTTTTGGCGAAATTATCACGAATTACGAGTGCAATATGGGATGGTGCATTATCGTGGTGTAAAAACCAAGAATTGTCTTTCCACAATTCCGGTCTTTTTAGGCGGATAGCGTTACGCAAACGACGCATAACGTTCAAATAATACTCCTTGTTGACTGTTTGACCGTTTGGAAGGAATTCATAATGCACAACACCACGATAATCGAATAAAGCAATCAACATGACCTT
>JBAWJQ010001401.1:0-108493 GCA_037783105.1 Bactrocera zonata | reverse complement strand
CCCTACAGCCCATGGCCCCCGGACTTTTTTTGTTTCCTAACCTGAAAAGGCCGATGAAAGTCAAATATTTTGAGAAAACAGAGGGGATTTCCCAAAAATGCCTTCCGTGGCACCTTCAAAGCTTGGATATCGCGCTGACAGCGCTTCATCGAAGGAGTCTGTTTTGAAAGTTATTCAAAAATTGTAACGATTGGTTCAATAAATTTGTTTAAATCGACTCAGTCTTATTAATTTCCGGACAAATCCTGTTTAGCTTATATTGGTATTCATAAATGAACTCATGGAAACTGTTGAATGGATTCCTGAGATAAATACATACTCACAACTTCTCTAAAAGTATATTAATAATGCTTAATTCTCCAACTTACCTCAGCGACAAATGTCCATGCTTTCGTCTTGGTCGCTCCGCTAAACCCAAAAACTCCAAAATCTCGTAGGACACATTCATTTTGTCATCTTCGTCCAAGGCGCGATGCATTATTGTCTGATCGACACCGTTATCTATGTAAATACCCGATTGACTAGCAGCTACCAGCATGCGTAGACCGCCACGCCCACTCAGCAATCTGTTGTCTATATCTAGACTTAGCTGACTTAGCAGGAGCAACACCAATAAGGGCATCAGCAATAATGAGCAAAACAGCCGATGTAGCGCTTCGAATGGATGTAAGCAAATGGCATTGCGGCTGCGGGTGGTGGTGGTCGTGGTGGCACATCTCAGACGCTGACGCAATGATGTATCTGCAGGCATTGTGTTTCGTGCGAAACGGTGGGTGCCGATCTGCGCTTGTGTGTATATATGTATTTATGTATGGCAAAGTATTTCGTTGATCTTTTGCAGATTTCACTTGCTTTTTTGCACAAAAAATTCAAATCAACAATTTTATGGCATTTGTTTGTAGGATTCGATTTGATTTGTTGCAGTCGTGTGTGCACTTCTATGTATATATTATATAGTATGTATACACATTTAGGTATATATGTATGTATGTCTTAACTCTAATATTTTATGTTCCTTTTTTAAGTTGTTGATATAAAAAAACTATTACTTGCGTCGCCTACATTTTCTGCAAAAAATTGTATAAATAAGCAATATTATTATTATTTTTTTTAATTTTTAATTATTATTATTTTTTTTTATAATTTATCCCTACAAAATTAATTATAAAATTTTAGCGCGTAATTTCCATTGAAGTGTTTCATACTTTTTAATTAAAATAATATTTAAGTTTTGTATAATTTTTGTCTACACTTGAAATATCATTTTTATTGCGAATTTATTGCACATTTGTTATGGTACGAATTATTTCACACACTTATTTTCATACATATTATTTTCATTTCGAATTCGTCGAAGTTTCGCAGGTGAAATAACAATCATGTGCATATGTATGCATGCATGTGCAAGCTTTAGTTGTTTACAAGCAATGAGACCGAAGGATGGCAACAATTGGGGGAAGCGTAAGTTTGAAAGCAATAAAACGGGATTATGGATATTGTGTCGGTTGAAATTTATAGTTAAACGCTGTTTTGCCGTGGAAATTTATATCTACGTATTTACATTGTTTATATACACAAATATTAATAGATATTCGTACATGCGCGTGCCCGATTGTAGACTCGGCATACATACATACATACACATAGACGCGCACAACAATACCTTACTGCGTAGCGTGCAAATTTCGCGAAAAATTTGGTATTCAGAATATTAAATCATTAAAAGTATACAAATATAAATAGTTTAATTTAAAATTTAGTTCAAATTTTAATTGGCTCTAAACTGTCGTTTTCTCCTTGTTTTTAACTGTTGCTGGGAATGTTTGGCAGCACTGTGTGCACTTTTAGTTGGCGAGTAGGTTGAACAGCTGATTTGTGTTTACATTTGTTACATTTTAGGCATTGTGACATAAAGTTTTAAGGAAAGTATTTATTTGTTTACAGTAAAAGAATAATTTTTAATTTAAATTCGTTGGACGTTGTATAAATGTTTGTTTAATGTTGTGTGATCAAATGCTTAAGTGGAGGTTATAGTAAGTTTAAATGTAGAAACAATACTAAATAATTAAGTTTAAATTATTGGCAGTGTCGGAACTAGCAAGACGTGTTTTAAACATTTTTACAGTGCAGAAAGACTTGAATATCTAATTTTTAGGAGCATGTTATCCTACATACGTTTATAAAAATATTTTTTAATATCATTTTCGTTTTGTTGCTAATATAAAATTGTAAATTGGAAACGGTATAGTGTTGATTCATAAAATAAGCAGGTGAAGTGTGCATTTGCCATACTTGTATATGGCGTTTGCGTATTAAAGCATAGCGTAAGAAAATATTTTTGAAGTGCTCAAATCAAATTGCAACTAAATCTCATGTGGCACAACCATTCACTAACCGCCTTTTTTAAGCAATATAAGCCGACATATGGAATTTTTGCAAGGTAAGTAAAGTATTTTATAATATTTGAGATTATGATAAAATAGTTTATCATAACTAAGCCACCAATATCTAAGTGTTATCGCTTAGGTGATTTTTGGTTTTGATATATAACAAACAAAATGTCTTCAAATTAACTCAAACCTCCTCTATATCCTCGTTATAAGTACATATGTATATACAAATGTCATCAATACTCAAAAATTTAGATAAAGATGAGCGCACGTATATTATGGCGCCAAAAGTTCAATCAACATAATTAAACTTGCATTAGAATGCTTTAGATTTTCCCCGTAAATGCAATTTATTCATATTTACAATTTACATACACATTATGTAGATGTTTAGGCAAATGTAGAACCTCTTTATTTTACTCATTTACTTGTCAATTAATTAATAATTTTGCTTTTGCTTTATTAATTTTTTTATTATGTGTGTACATATGTTTGCAATTGTGATACACGCGGTTAGCGAGTGCCATTAACCATTCCAGAACTACGTATGTATGTGAACGAGGGCAATTCGATGAGTCTGTGAGGATATAGGCATTTTTACATAGTAATTATAATTGTGAGGAGTAAACTGAAACTGAATCTTTAAGTTGTCGTTATCAGAACTCAAATCAATTTTCAATGTCACAACCAAATTTATGTCTCACTTGGATATACGAAGGTATTTGGGGAAAGATAAGGAGAAAAGTTTGACATCCTATAAGAAAATCAGGTCTCGCTTAAGAAGCATGCGGTAATCACCAGCAAGAGATATTTTATAAGCTACTTGCGATGACATAATCTTTGCAGAAACCTGCTTTGATGAAAAATGGATCTCTTACGAAAACTTCAAGTGGAAATGGTTGTGGGGGAATCGTGAAGAGCCGGCACAAACGATGATTAATACACAGCTTTCAAAAAGGTTTTGTTATATGTTTGGCAGGATCGGTTGGAAATTATCCACAATAAGCCACTCCTCTACGGCAGAGCTCTTAATTCCGAGCCGCAATGCTAGCAATTGAATCGTTCGACGGAAGCAAGCTAAGAAACAGGCAGCTTTGAGCAAACGGAGAGAAATTGATTGATTGATGATCGATAATGACTTGTCAGAAGGTCTGGAAGGTTGGTAAAGCAGAGACATTGATTGATTGAGGATCGATAGTGACGCCTTAGAAGCACGGGGAGGTTGGTTGACAGGTTCTTACACATTCACCTTAAAGTCTGGAGCAGCCACGAAATTATTATTACATTTTCCTGTCTATGATGAATGATTCTGCTACCGGAAAATTCACCTCAATAAGAAACTTGTGAAAATCGGTTTATTTTTCCAATCGGAACCTGGTTTCTTAGGTGAGTGTCATGAAATTACCTTGAAAACGGAAATCGTTGGAGTTTGAAAAGCTAAAAAAGTTCATGACAAAAAAATATCAAAATTGCACAAATTTATCCAACCGCCCTCGTATGTAAATACATATTAACAAGTAGCAGTATGTAAATTTTTATATCTATAGGCTCAAACAATAAAATATACTTCGCATTACGCGATTTGTAGATTTTGTGTACATATGTATATGTAAATGTATGTATATTAAGATGCTCAAGAAAATTCGAATCAACTGCAACAACAAAACGGATAATCACAGAATTAAGTGCGGGGCAGTGGTGGATGTGTATAGGAAACGCAGCAAAGCAAGTTATGCATATATTTCTTATAAACGCCGCCAACAAGTTCGTATAGACATATTAAAGGGCCACCAACGCATTTTACAACAACAACAAAGGAAGAAAAACGCACTTAGACTCGGACATTGGGTCGGATCAAGTGAATATAAAGCGACGCTTTTGTGCTGTCTCTTCAGTTACCGCTTTCATATGATTATAAGTCTGTATGTGGGTATACATATACAAAGGTGTATATGTAAATACATACATACATACATACAAGCATATAAGTAAAGTTATGAATTTAATTATTTTTAAGCCGAAAATCACATTTTTGCGCATTTCAATTTCCAGTTGTGACATTTTCTCAATCTTTTAAAATTATTTTCACATCAAATTTACTTATTTTTTTATAACACAACTTAGTTAAACAACAAATTATTCCATTCGCACCTTTTAAAATACAAAAAACCGCAATTTACGCATAACGGCGGTAAGATTTCCAAATCCCCGACGCACTGGCTACACCACAACGCGGTTTTTTGCTACACTTGTTTCTTAGTATTGTTATTATTATTATTTTTTATTGTTATTTTTCAATTTTTCTATGTGTACCGATATTTTTCTTTTTACTTGCGCATTTGTTGTAAGCAAAAGCAACCGTGTATACTATATCAATTGACGGCGCCACCACAAACCGTAGCATTGAAGTGCATTGCGCGAAGTTCCAGAAATAACTGAGAGTGGTGGCGGACTGATGGTGGTAGACTCAATTCGATACGATCCGATCCGATTTGAAAATGGGCAGTGCGGCAACGCGGCAAGGCAAACGAACCTGTTCTGCTCAGCAACCTAGCGCCATCATCAGCATAGCCGGCGCTCCACTCTACGCTACGCTACTCAACACGCTTTGCAAACTGTGCATATTGTTGTTCCAGTATCTACTAATTGTTGTCGATATGTACCTATGTACATACATATATGTATATATATGTAAGTATATACGCTCAGTGTACACACTTATAATGTCCATTTGCGAGCATGAGTACAAGAAGACTGGAAACTAATATGCACATACATACACACAGACATGTACATATGTACATGGAATAACTTGTTTGGCTTGTCGACGGCATTGTATCTCAAAGATCGTTTTGTTCGGCCGGAGCAAGCAGCAATAAAAGCAAGAGTAAGCGGCCAGTTGTAGATGGCATCTGTTGGAGAGCAGCGCTGGCGCTAACTGGAAATGCTTTTTGTTGTTTGTTGTTTACATACTTACATTTATCGGTTTATCATTTGCGAGTTGATGTGGTGTAGAAGGATATCTGATGGATATACGAGCGCATAAAAAGTATACGTGCGAACCACAGACGTTTGCATATTTTGAGACTTTGTCTTTTTTTATCTAAATATCCGATAATCTTATGAAGGTTTTGTAAAATACCCTATATCTGAAAGCCGACAACCGATTGACTTCGAATTTTGAAGTAAGATCGACGTTACCAGCCACTTGAGCACTTGCTACACCTGCGTGAACGAAGAAGAAAAGCGGAGAAAAAACAAATAGACGTTATCTATGTCTATGGTGGACGGATCAACTGTGTAGTGTGTTTAACGTGGGATCCTGCTATCGAAAACTTAACTCCACGGAGCTCAGAAGCACAACGGATCAATACAATGCGTTGATCAGCGCCCTGAAAATTGGGTAAGGATTTTCAGTACCAATTGGCAGTGTGGAATGGATACACTAACCACCTTGGTAGGGTTCGAGGTCCATCTAAAACCTCTGCCGGACTTTGGGTCCGACACATTCAAACTGACAAAGTCAGTTCTCCCCGCGATTTAGGTTTTAACCACAACCACCACGAATCTCCACAAAGGGCCAAACCCAATGAGCAGATTGGAGTTACCTCTAAGAGCTAACTGCTCCCCGTGGTACCAGGTTAAAGTCTTTGATATGACCTTGTAACCGAAGCTACGACCAGTTGAGTCTCCACACAACTCTGGACTGGTGGCCAGGATCTTAGTCGCCCCTTACGACAGGCATGCCTTACCACGGGTATATTCGGTTTCTACCTCTCGAACCCTGAGGGGGTCTCCCCTACCCGCAAGGGGAGGTGGACGGATCAGTACGAAATACACATTTTATCCTATTTATAAGGGTTTTCGGCTCGATCAACATCGAACAAAAATCGTTAACGAAAAGAAATGCCGGTGACGATTTCGTGCCGCACAAACGGAAAAGCAATGGATTGCCAGGGAAGAATACGTCTAGCACATGGTTCAAATATACGCGTCGGTGCCAGCAGAAATACCTGTATCTTCTTCTTCTTTATTGGGGTAGGCACCGCTCATGCGGGTATAGCCGGTCCGTCTTGATCTTACATGTTTTTATGTATAAGAATACAGGATGTATGATTACGTGGGCCAAAAACTGGAAATGTGGAAGAGTACCAATAGCTAGGACTTCAGGAAGTACTGTCTGATAACTTAATTTAGCGGAGACGAAAAAAGACTTTATTGAAGAAACTACAAAGTAATTATAAGCAACAAATTTAACGAAATCTATCATCGGTTAAGACGTCCTTATTTCTCATTGTTTGGTCCCATTTTATTCAATCCTTCTACGATTAAACGTCGTAATCTCCAACAACAAGGACATCTGTGGCTTTGTCCATCGCTGTTTGTCCACAAAAAAGAGGAGAATCAAAGGTGGATGACTTCAGTTGGAAATTCCAAGTGTTGTCAGGTCCTTCTCCACATGGTCTTTCCAACGGAGTGGAAGTGTTCCTCTTCCTCTCCTCCCGGCGGGTACTGTGTCGAATACTCTCAGAGCTGGAGTGTTTTCATCCATTTGGACGACATGACCTAGCCAGCGTAGCTGCTGTCACTCAATTCGCTGAACTATGTCAATATCGTCGCATATCTCGTACAGCTCATTTCATCGAATGCAGTTTCGCGTAAAGAACCATAAATCTTCCGCAGAAATTTTCTCTCGAAAATGCGTAATGTCGACCCATCAGATGTTGTCATCGTCCATGTCTCTGTCCCTTCTAACAGGAGGAACGATAGGAGTCACTTTGTCTGAAACCTCGTTTGGTATTGAACAGCTCAGAGAGATCCTTCCTGATCTTGGCAGAGCTTTTGTGGATACCAAATTCAGACATAGCGGCATGAAGACAGCTCCTTTTCGTGCTATCAAAAGCAGCTTTGAAATCGACGAAGATGTGTTGTGTGTCGATCCTCTTTTAACCGGTCTTTTCCCAAGATTTGGCGCATGGTGAATATCTGGTCAGTTGTTGACTTTCCAGCCCTGAAGCAACACTGCTAAGGTCCAATCAGATTGTTGATGGTTGGAGGCGATATTGAGTAGTCTCCCTTTTTGTTGATTGGGCACAGCACACTTAAATTCCAATCGCTTTCGCCCGACCATATTCTTCAAAGAAGCTGAAGCATGATCCTTATCAGTTCTTCGCTCCCGAATTTGAATAGCTCGGCCGGCAATCCATCGGCCCCTGCTGTTTTGTTGTTCTTCAGACGAGTAATTGCTATTCGAACTTCTTCATGATCGTGCAATGGAGGAACGTCTGCTCCATCATCATCGAATGGTGAATCAGGTTCGCCATCTGCAGATGTTAGACTTTCACTGCAATTCATCGGGTTGAAGAAGTGTTGCCTCCATAATTTCTGTAAATTACATACATATATATGTACATAGTTGCTCCAACAGTATAAGTGGAATTAAATTAGTATTTTCTAGTGGTCAGGTTTTGAACCCATCACTTACCACTTCACTTTATAACTGTTGGGTTACAACCACTTTATCGCAGAAAGTCGTGGAATGACATGAGATCATTTTTGAAGTTTCGGCAATTAAGCTGAAGAAGAATGTAGATATCGTTTGGTAAGCTATCAGTTCATTCTAACGATCGTGCCGAATCGGATTAGCACTGACTTCCATCGGTGAAACAGAACTTTCTTCTGGATCGAAACGATCACGGTTTTGCTTCAGGGCCAACTCACTCATTTGACTGATTTTGCTCTGACATTGTTCATAAAACCTTTTTAAACCCGAATAATGGTAATTTTAATTTTCAAAAAAGAACAGCACTGAGAGTTCGCAATGAAAATTGCGCAATAAATATTTCAAAGGAATGCTGGTGTATTGAGGAAACAGGGAGAGAGAGAGAGCTGTGTAGCTGTCATACGCTCACACAAATACACGTACACATGCTCAGTTAAGTACCAATTTCTAGTGTATACTACTTCGAGTACTATATGTGTACATATATAGATATAATAGATAGATATAAACAAAGTCGATGTTTGAAGTATCTTTTTCTTGTCTTTCATCGTTCAACCTGAACGAATGTGTTTTGTGTAGATCGTGTGTATGTGTATGTGTATTCCTAGCTGTTGGATTGTTGCTGGCGCTAAGTCAACAAATCAATGTCGTGCATAGAAATATTGAAAATATTGAAGTGCTTAGTGTAGTAGTTGTAGACAGGCGCTGTTGTGATCTTTGTACTTTTTGAAACGGTTGGCGCTTCGTTGGTGCAATTATGGCAATGTATGTGTGCTAATGCATGAAAGTATGTTTGCATATGTGAGATGGCGTACCACTTGCAGTGCATTGAATTAGTCAAGGAAGGATAGTATATGTGGAAGTCAGCGTACTAATAAACCCTGTAGGAAAAATTACAAAATATACATTTATGTATGTATGTATATATGCACATATGTACGTATGTATGTATAGTATGTCTATTCATATGCACATTCATAAAGTGTCTACCACAAGCTACCTTTATGCCACTATCTGTCTGAAAATGGTATCCCCTCAAAACTCGAGAAGAATTCTCTGAGCTCTGAGCAGTCGTCGCATTCGCGGATTGGCTCCCACGTCACTGTTGACAGTTGTAGATAATTTTCGTCTGTCTTGGAATCAGCATTAACACCAACAACGTCAGTCTCGAGATCCAACTCAGAATAACTGTTGCCAATAGGTGCTACTTGTATTCCGGACTTAGTAGGCAATTGAGAAGTAAAGTCCTTTTTCGATTATTCCCGTCCTGCTATGTGGTGCTGAGGCATGGACGATGACAACTCCTGATGTGTTGACGTTATGAGTTTTCGAGAGAAAGGCTCTGTTGAAGATTTTTTGTGCTTTGCGCATTAGCAACGGCAAATATAGAGTTATACGATGACATTGACATAGTTCAGCGAATTAAGAGACAGCGGCTACGGTAGCTAGGTCATGTCATCCGAATGGACAGAAACACTCTAGCTCTATGAGTATTCGACACAGCACTTGCCTGGAAAGCAAAGGGAGAGAAAGACCTTCACTCCGTTGGAAAGACCAGATGCAGAAGGACCCGGTACACTTGGAATCTAGAATTGGAGCAAAACAAGAACGACTAGCGCGCTATTGTAATCTCAGCTATAATCGTGCAAGCGGTGTCTACGTCAATAAAGAAGAAGATAATTTTATGCAATTTATGATTTAAATAAAATCCCGTACACATGGCCACTCTATGCTTCATTTGTCTGGAATTGCAGCTATGCTGTTTTGGATTCAAAATTAACGTAATGTGTCCACCTTTAGTCATGAAACGTCTCGCCATCAACCCAAATAAAACCGAGACGGTTTTATTTACTAGAAGCAGATCCCGGTGGCACCACTGCCGCAAATAAGAGACAACCGTTTGCAACCGGCGGATACAAAGAAATATTTAGAACTCATTCCGGATAGGAAGCTTTCATGAAAGCCGATTATCGAAGAGAGAGCAAACAAGGCATCGATTGCCTGATACTGCTGCAGAGAAGCCATTGGCACATGGTGGGGTTTCTCAATGAAAGTAGTCTTCTGGCTCTACGCCACCACCACCATAGTCAAGCCCATTTTGTGTTATGTAGTTTTTGTTTGGTGGAGGGCTCTAGAAAAGTCCACACTTGCAAATAAGCCCGAGAGCGTTCAACGAGCGGCGCTCATCAGCATGTGCGGTGCATTAAGATCCACTCCAACTTACTGGCACTTAACGCTTATTGCCTGTAGACATCGTCGTCGGAATGTGTATGACTGCGAAGTTGCTATCACACTCAGAGAATCTGGGTTCCTAAAAGAACACGTGTCTGAAGACTCGGAAATCCTCACTTTGACTTCATGCCGGATCACTTGGCCTATGCCGAACTCTGACAGCTCCTTCTCTGCCCATGTACCGGCGAGGGAGTGAGTCCACGCGTCTACGCCGTAAGACTGGGAATCCTATCACTAATACTATCTCTGGCGATATAATGTTCTTCAGCGATGGTAAGTATATTGTTTATAACTGACAACTGTGAGACACTTGTTGCTTCGAAAAGAAATTAGTATGACATTTCTCACAGGGTATGTACTATAGCTACATACATACATATTTTGTAAGTGAAAAAAACTAATGGACAATCCATGTAAATATCTAGATGTGTTTGCATGCATACATACATATGTATAGCATATTAAGGATACCTATGTACCATTTATACATTAACCTTAAAAAATTGCATAAATATTTTACCTGTAACTTTTCGACCTTGAAAATCACTGCGTGTCATTGGGATAGTGTAATCCTATTTTCTGCTTGAAAAAGCATTGAAATATGTGTGGCAATTAGTCAATTTTGTAATATTAACTTCAGGAAGCAGGTAATAATTGTTATTGTTTTTGTTTTCATAATTATAAAAACTCTTAATAAAAAATTAATAATAGTTGTGGAAAGAGTACAGATATATTTTGTAAACATAAAGTAACTATTTAAAGGAAATACGTTCGACAACAGTTGTCAGTGGACTGATTAACCATAAATAAAATTAAAAGGAAAATCCTAGCTTTATAAAAGAAAACCAACAGCGACATCTATCCGCCACTTATTGACACTCCTAATTGTATTTTTCCAATTACACATTCGTGTACACATGTTGGCAACGCGTCTGATAAGATTTTTTCGCGCACTTGTGGCAGCACTGTTCGAATTCTTTTCTCATTCGTTTCAATTCGCTTGACTGCCATGTTCGTGAATCGCGATTCAGTGAAGTTAGTCGCGTGAAAATCTTTTAATTTTTTGTTTAAAAGGTAAATATCGCATTATAAATCATTAAAAATATATTAAAGTGTGTATTAAATGTTGTGAATTGTGTGTGTGTTAATATCGAACAATTGGCGCTGCTGCCAAATGCTGAAAAATGAAAGTGAAAATGATGGGGGCAACAAATTTTCACCTGAAATGACAGTGGGAAAAACAGAAATCTCGACGTCTACATCGAGGTGTGTATGTGTATGCGTGCGTATGTGTGTTACTTTACTAAACTGGGCAGTGTATAAAATAGAATTTAAATATGTATGAGACAGTTACTAAATCTTAAAAGAAGTGAAAAGTGACCAAAACTTGAAACTCTAAAGAACCGTTTATATAAATTTGTATACCATTAAATGTACAACTGTGGTTTAATGTATTGAACCGCTATACCGTTCAACTCTGCTCCACGCCCGTCCCCCGATTTTGCAGCATATTTAGGTACTCACATTTTCCTTTGCGCGCGCCTTAAATTTTTTTTTCCTCTGACATCGCATTTGAGTGGGAAAGAATTTGGTTGGCGGCCGCCTTGACAGCGATAGTGGCAAAATAGTATAAGGAAGGCCAATAAGCAAAAGCGATATGGGAACAAATGGTATTTGTGGTACAACACGCCGCATTCGATGCAATTCGCTCTATAATATTATGTTCCATTCCACAGCTGTTTCATGATTTCCAATTTGAATGAGGGGTAATATTGGACTCATTATTCCAAGTTCCAACTGTACTTTTTTCATTTTTGTGAGCAAGAATTCTGAAAGTGCATAATTTTCGTCTTTTTCTATTTCGAATTCGATGAACGAGCGAGATCCTTGCAACACACACACACATATAGCCATAAGGTGGCGCATAAATGTCAAGTTGCATGCGCACACGATGCATGTCCTTGACACTGGCCCAATTTTCAGTATTGGTATTAACTTTTTTCGTTAACAATTAGGCGAGGCAATTTTGTTTTTACTTTTGAGTGAGTATTGACTTTTGGGTTCTGAGTTCAGTATTAGTAAATTATTAAATGAATTACAGTGCCGTGGTGGCATTGATTACTAGTTGCTGCTGAACAGGCTTGTTCAGATATTCGAAAAATTTGGGCATATCGATTATCTAAATAAGTAAATACCTCTGTACATATTGTATATACACTTGGCACACTTAAGTAATATTTGTTGGTATGTAGTTTGTATGTCTAGTATTTATTGATTTTTGTCTGTTATCAAATGACCTTTTCACCATATTACATAAGATAATTGAATTATATATTTGTAGATGCGTCGACAGTGACGTCTGAGACGGAAATTCTTAAATTGAAAACGCTAACTTATCTGTTTCCGTGTATGAAAACAAGATAATCTAACTAAAGACTTTGTTAGAAGGAATATTTTGCTTATGTATTTTCATGTTATTGTTCTTTTAAAAATTGGAAAATTTGTTAATGTATTTTTTTTTAATATTGTATGCATATGTATATAATTTTCGTAGAGCATCACCAATGTTTTTGCTGGTTAAAGGTCACACACACGGACCATCAAATTGTATTGTCGTCATTTTTGTATCGCAAATAATTTAGTAGACTGAGATCCTAGTTGATAGCCATTCCTGGATTCAAATTCCTGTTGTTGTCATTGTTATAGCCACAGAAAACATCCCTAAAGTTATTTAAAGGTATGCTTCCGAGATGACAGTCGTAGGCTCGATGGTTGTTGTTGTAGCGGGCGAAAACATTCCTGAAATAATTTCGAGGCGTGGTGCCAAGTTGACAGGCCTTGGGCGAAAAATCCGGGTCCGTTCCAGTTACAAAGGCCCGACTGTTGATGTTGTTGACAACGGCAGAATTCTGCAGCCAACAGCCCGACTATCGTGGGTATGGGTCAGTTCCGGCTATATACCAGAAATCAAAAAAGTATCGTTTTCGTTAATTTCCTGAACTTCACAAATTATTTCGAGAAAAGGTTGGTTCCGTTCCATCATCTTGTTTTCGCATATCTTACTTTAGTTCACTGTAAAATTATTTCATTTACGATATATGTAAAAGATTTAAAAGCTCAAGAACTCAGTGTGGCTCTGCTGTATAATACATATGCATATCCATTTAATTATCTTTAATTATTACTTTTGCATTTATGCAGCGGGTCTAGGGTGTTGGAACTTGGACAAGGTCGTTGCATGTAGTGCAAATCAAATAACAGTGAGTCTTATTCTAGCAGACCACACTGCACTACACAAAATTGTTGCTGAAAACCACATTCGTTTCTCTTTTCGCTGCTGGGCTCACAGCATTCGCTTTTGTCTGAAAAATTCCAAATTCCACGAGACAATGTATTGACCTGATGGCTTCTCATTGTTTTACAAGTATAGTACATATGTATGTATATTTATGCGGGTTTTTTAAAGTCCACACATTGGCCATACACTCTCTGTGTGATGTTATTGGAGCTGGTTGTTCGAATCTTAGTCATTATACTCACGTTCATAGCTATTTTTCTGTATGAATGTACGCCAAACCCACGTAGCCGTTCACTGACACATGAGAGGTAACACACCAGGCAGAGAGTTTCGCTTGACTTTCCGCTTTCCGTTTGGCATGAGCATATTTCCACACACTCCCATGTTTACACATATACATACATATGTATTTGTATAAACGCTCGTATGCATATGCACTAGCGTGAGCAATAATTTGGGTTTATTTTATTGAATGAAAAGTGGTTGTGACGGCTTTTTAGTTCAAACTGCCGACGCGAAAACTCGTATTCAACCAAAATCTCAGCGCTAACGCGATGAGATATGCAGCTTTGGAATGCGTGGAATGTCAGTCTTCAAGCTGTGTTATTTTTGCTGTTGTTGTTGTGCACATATTGTGGGTATAACTATTATTTTTAGCGCGGCCATCGACGCATTCATCTTGCACCTTCGAACTTTATAATACACGGTAGTAGACTTCACTACTATGATGTAGCTATGTATTCAGTTACTACTGCAGTTTTTGTTGTTGTATATTTGTTTCGTTGCTTGTCGCCTTTGAGTTTATTATTTGTATGCATACATATGTATATAAACTTAGTTATGTTTGTATTTACTCTTTTGATATGGTAATAGTGTACTCGTACAAGCACCTGCATTTATTGTGCCGCATACACTTATATTTCCATCGATATACATACGTACACACTCTTTATTGAATACAATATTTGCATGCTCTTAAGTATACTAATATATGCATAAACATTCATAAATATTTGGTTTTCTATTTTGGTTCGACGCTTTGTATTTATGGCAAAAATAAATTAACTAAGATGATCTTATAGCACGGAATTTAGGTTATGTTAGGTTTGGTGTATGTAGTAAATTTGTATCATAAATTAAATTTTGAACTACACAACGGGAGATATTACGATACAGTAATTATTACAGCTTTAAAAGCTTGGGAACTTTTTCGTAGTTCAAGCGATATTTTGTATGATTCATAATAACATACCCTCCCAACAAATTTGACTCGGACCGACAAAGAAAAATACATTTTCACGTACTTACGTTAATATAATTTTTTTTATTATAGCTTTCAAAATAGGCTCCTGAGCCAATACAAACTTTCCAAATAATAAAATTTTCCACACATTGCAAGAATGTTTTCTGCCGCTACAAAAACAACTGCTTTTGAGATCCTCTACTTTTTGTCTGATGGCAATACATACATACATTCTTCGTTTTTCAATAAACTTTCGTAGGTACCATTATCAGAGTTGGATAGACGACTCGCATGAGTCAGGTATTCGATGATGATTACTACTCAAATACTTGAGTTCGTGATAAAGTAGATTTCCCAAAACACTCCGGCAACATTTTCAACGGGTTTGTAACCGTGGTTCCCTTGAAAACACAAAATTTCAAGCTAACACGTGGTTAATTTTTTTGGTGATAAAAATCTTCACACAAACCTTTAGCATAGTAAGCAAATAGTTCTTGGTAGCACACTAATTGACATATGAGATTAAAACTTCCTACACACGAACATAAAAAGTGTGTGAGACAAAAAAATTCTATCGATTGGGTTTGCACGTGCAGTTCAAATGGACCAGTCCGGGTCATATTTGATCAGATGAACCAATTCACCAATTTATATGTTCTGCCAAAAATGGCGTCAATATTACTCCGGATCTTACATACTATATATACTACTTGTACTGCTTTTCGTTAATCTAGTGCGCTTTAAGCCGAGTATATGTACATATTGGTCAAATTCTAAATTTTTGTATTACAAAATGTCTGAAAATGTGTTCTTGTTACAAACATACACTATTATCAAGGAAATTTTAAAATTTTTGGAAAAAATATTTTAAACTCTGCCATTCTGACGCCATTCCCGGTGACCCCTTGAAAAAAGATGGTTACTCCTTACAGGATCACCTAAAGCGAAAAAAGACGTGTTTTGGTTAAATCCTTTACTTAGAACTTGGACGAAGAAAAAAAAAACGGAAAACTGGATTTTTGGCAAACACTTTTACAAAAAAATTCAAATTTCAGTGAAAATTTCGCGACATTTTTTTTCAACTAGTTGTAATCAAAAAAATCCTTCGTTTAAGGCCTTAAGAATTGTATCTCAAAGCCATGTGTAAAATTTCATGAATTTAGGTTAAGTTGTTCTCGAGAAATCTTGCAAGCCGACTTCAGAAACGCAATTTCGAGAAAAACGTGTTTAAAGACGGCGTCACTTAGCCTAGATAGCCTCGAGCGCACAAGTTCTCAAAGCGTTACATATCTCCGAAACTATTACTCGGATCAACTTGAAAAATTAGAACAATATTCTATAGATGTTGTAGAATTTAATAAGAAACAAGAAAAAACGTTAACTTCGGCTGCACCGAAGCTAATATACCCTTCACAGGTGCATTCCTTTTAGTAACTATGTGTTCAGTTTATATGGAAGCTAAATATGCTAAAGGTCAATTCGATCTGAACAATCATCTTTTCGGACGAGGCTACATTGTCTGCCTTAGAAGATTACATCTAATACGCAGAATTGTCGCATTTGGGGCACATGATAGTGCTATGTGCCATACATGCAAAAGTCTTCCACTACAAGAACTTTTACGTCCGATCGTTCGAAGATCGTATAGTCAGCAATAGATGTTATGTGAGTTGGCCTCCAGATAGTTGCGCAGTTACCGACAAATGAGCTAGCTTCTGTGAAGAGAAAATGACTGTTATGCAAAATTTCAAAACGATATCTTAAAAACTGTAGCGGACATAAGTTCTGTATACTATACGAGACAGTACAGACAGACAGACAGACAGACAGATCAGACGTGACGGACAGACAGACGGACATTTGCCTAAATCGACTCAGCTCAACATTACTTGATCATTTTTAATATATAAATTTTATATGGACTCCGACCCTTCCTTACTCGGATCAACTTGACAAACTTAGTGACAATATTCTATAGATGATGACACTGTTCATGGGTATAAAAATAAAATTGATTTTTTGAAATCGCCATGTAACCTCTTGATGTCAATAATTTGTGCCACATGTCTGAATGTACTTGTTATAGCGCCGAAATGTAGGCAACTTGTTCATTGCTACACACACATGCATATGTATGTGCGCAATTATTTCTGCCTATTTCTCGAATTAGAAAAACAAGACTTCCGATGGAACTGACCTGATAAAAACAGATTATTGAGAGAAAAAAATTCTTACATATTTTCGATTTAGTTTTTTTTTTTTTAATAAAATACGTGTATTTTTATGCTGCTGCAATTTATGTGTCATTCAACCAAAGTTAATAATGTTTTCTAATGTTACGTACAAACATATGTATGTAACCTACTCCAATTGGTATTTCGAAATTAAAAAATTCCGCTTAGAATTGCACCTCACTGTACCCTTTTCCAACACATACAAATTCTTGAGCTGTTAAAATGGCAGCACGCCTTCCGTTTCCGTGCGTTCCTATCACTTTCACAGCATGCCGTAATGCGTGTCGGTATGCGCAAGTCATAAAGTCGCCCGATATTATTTATATTTCGCAGATGCAAAATGCAACGACGCATGCCAAAAAATTCATCACATGGAAAAAGATACCGCAAAAAAAGCACTCGTAACTGGTGGATGCGTCTGTTGGCATCGCATAAGGGATGAAATAATAACCATTGCATCATACTCGCGCACGCCGGCTCTGGGGTTGGGGCAGCAGTTCAACAACTTTACAATTTGCTTTGTCGTGCGACGATGATTGCTTCCACACAAACACATACTCACACATACACAAACATACACATGCAGAGCATGACACTTTTGCTTTCTCTTCACCCTCTCAGGTGCGCTCAATCTACTTTTGTGTTTATACATATGTGAATTGCTTGTGGTAGCTTCAGCGCATTCCTACAGCTGTGCTCACCGAAGAGCTGTGAGATTTTTGATTTTCTGTTTGCCTTTTTTTTGCGTTTCTGTTTTTGCTTGCTTTTGATGTCTGCTTTGTCGGCAATAATGCGCGCGCACACCTCATTTTCCAACCATCCATTCCACAATCTTCGTCGCGTACTCTCGCGCATTGTTCAAGGTTCAGTTCTATCTGCTTTGCAACGCTCCAGCCGTTTTACAATGCATACATATAATTTTTGGTGTCTCCCATCATCAGGCCAGCCAGCCCACTCTCTGACTTTGTTTTGTGTATCTTCTTAGGGTTGCAAGTTAATGCGCGCCGTGCATTTTCCCTTTCTACAAATAAGAAATGTGCAATATTTGCACGAACTGGCTTTTTTCAATTCGCACATTTAATAACCTGTTCGCCGCTCGGCCACCACCTCGTCGACGCCGCTGACACTTTCCTACGATGACTACACGCGCGCTCGTGTATTTGCTTTGTCGTTTTCTTTCGCATTTTAGTGTATTTTTTTATTGTTGTTGTTGCTTTTTTATGGCTGCTCTGGCCTGCTACGCTGTCTGTTCGTAATATCTAGTATTTTTAATGTTTTTTTGTCTGTAAACTATTTATTTTTATTGGCATTTGTTTTGTCTTCTACTCTTTCCACATCAAATTCAAGCAAGTTGCACGTGTGTGCGTGTGTGTGTGCGGTATGCATGTAGCTTTTCCTTTTCTTTTTCGATTTTTTTTCTGCGTCTTGCCACCATCTCTCATGACGTGCCGTTTGCTCTTTACGTTTGCGACTTTGTTTTTTGACTCTTCATAACACGACGTTTTCATTATTTCGCAGTTGACAATAAGACGCTGAAGATGTAATAAAGCTTTACGTGTTGCTTGCAACGAAAGAGTTATAAAAAATAACACGAATTTTGTTAAAATGTTCAATAAATAATTTTGTCAGAAATTGTTGAACTTTGAAAAATAGACAACAACAATATAAAATATATAAACATTATCGCCGTAAACACAGTACTACAAGAAGAAGAGGCGGAGGAGGAGGAGGAAAAAACTGACTTCCACCGCTTGGATTTATCCAATCAATCAGGACTGGTTTGCTTTTTGGGGGCTAACTACTCGCCGAGTTTGTGCATAATTGTAAGGCGTTACGGCGGCGCAAGAGGCGGAAGTGAGTAGTGCCTACAAAGCTAAGCAGATCGAAGAATGTGAAAAAGAAAGCTCTAGACAAAGTGAAACGTTCGAGGTGATTTTGCGCAAACTTGTGTGTGTGTGTGTAAATATGCATTTATGTCTATGTGTATATGTATGTATGAGTGTGCGTAAGTTTTCCCCGACTGTTTACCTCGATTTTGTAAAAAGCAATGCGCAGCGTAATTGTGAAATTCATTCATTCATTCGCAGTTAGCCTCAATTGGCGTTTGATGTTTTGGAAATAATTAAAAGCCAATTGATAGCTTAATACACAAGCATGAACATATGCTAGTAAATATATGCAAACATACATACATACAACGCATGCATATTACCTGCGCTACTAGACAGCTCTAGTTATGTTAAATATGGAAATGAATATTTATGTAAATCGACACCTTTACCAACAAATTACTACACATATGTGTATGTTTGTGTATGTATGCATGTGTATACTGGCTATAAAACATTCACCTGCGAATTTGTGCTACCCGTAATTCGGTGAAATACTTATATACTAGAAAGTTTCAAAGGTCATTGCCTTGTGTGAAAAAGTCTCGTAGCCGCCATTACAATATACTCACACATGCATATATCTACATATCGTACATATGCATGTATATATGTACGCAGTATAAATGAGATAAATAATCACGCTCTGCTTTAGTGAAAAAAATGCAATGTTTCCGGCAATAATGCATGATGCCTGATGCAATTGTACTCTATATATAGTCAATATGTACGTATGTAAGTATGTGCGCTTATAAATAAATATTGCTTTTATATTATGTAATTACGCACTTTTTAAAGTAAATTTTTTCTACTTTTTTACATATGTATGTATGTTTATTATTATTTTTTCAATATTACTCTCATTGAGCTGTCAAATTAGCATAACTCGTATACATATGTATGTAACAATTTCTAAAGAAATTTGCGTAATTCTAACGCAAGCAATTGTTTAATATTCTTTTGATTTTGCAACTAACAGATCCGGCAGGTATTAACCTTCAAAAATTTATTCACTTACTGAATTAAAGCTTATTTTTTATTAAATAAATATTATTGCAGATTAAATATATGATTTCAATTCGCCATGTTTCAAAGAGAATAATTCTAATATGTCAAAAATATTAAGTTTTCAAAAGCCTGATTTTCCAACTGAAAATATGTCTAAAATAAAAAACTCCCCACAAGTTTTTAGGACAATTCTCAAGTGCCCTTTGTGTTTGGCATACATTTTTTGACATTCTAGTTTTCTTATAGCTGGTAACTATTTCCGTTTCGAATGGTATTGGTTAGTCGAAAAAATATTTTCGTGTTTCTAATCAGTGTACCCTTTTGGTCAACCACTGGCTTTCGTGACATTCTTCCCTTTTTTATACAAAAGTTTCAAATTGTAGCGAATTTCTTCATTATTTTCACTCATTTTTGAGCAGCTGTAACTTTTTTTCAACATTCCCGAATTAATTTTTTTCTAGTTAAAATCTCACCTTTCCAACGACACAATGTGATTGGTAGCACTGGAGATATACGACTGCAACGACATCTATTGACAAAATACGAAAAGACTTTTTCAACTGGCCAATATTTCAATAAAATGTTTGGTTCCTATAAAGGAAATTTTTGATAAACGCTCTATGCTTGGCACATTTATTGCAATGTTGCACCTATTTTCACTTTGTGCAATAGGTGGTAACGCTATCCATTATTATTTTTTAATTCTGCTTCTTCCTCCATTCCGAAATATTTTCCTAACTGCATTGTGCTAGACTTATATTTTGTAATGTTTTCTCTAATTTTATTTATCCCAAAATATGTTGGAATTGGAGATTTTCAAAATAAGTTTTTAAATTTTAAAAACCAAAATTTTCCACTCCTATAATGGTATTTTTCCGAAAATTTTAAAAGAAAGCTTTAAATTGCTATCATAGGTATATAACATAGCAGATCGCTTAAAAAATCCCAACAAAATTTTCATGCACATATATGTTTTTTTTTACCTTCTAAGCACACTTAAAAAATTAGACTAAGTGGCGACTTTATACAGGGTGGGCCATATAAAATTTTAAATTTAAAAAGTCAATAAAAAAACGGCTTGATATTTTTCAAAGGTCTAACATTTATTTGAAAGGTTGTTTTATGAAATTTATTTGTGGAAAACAATTTCGGACAAATGACCACCACGGCTGAATTTACAGTAGCTTATCCGATCCACCCAATCTTGGAGTACTTTCTCGATGGTTTCAGGCCTTATGGCAGCTACAGCAGCTTGAATCTCGTACTTTAGATCTTGAATTGTTTCTGGATGGTTGGCGTAACATTTATCTTTAACAGCTCCCCACAGAAAATAGTCCAACGGAGTTAAATCGCAACTTCTGGGAGGCCAATTCACATCACCTCTTTTGCTGATTATGCGAGTTTCGAAGATGGGGCGTAAAAGATTGAGTGAAGCGTTTACTGTATGGCACGTGGCGCCGTCCTGCTGGAACCAAATGTTGTCCAAGTCTTCCTCTTCAATTTGCTTGAAGAAAAATTCGGTAAACATTGCGCGATATCGCACACTATTGATGGTTACGGCGGTTCCTTCTTCATTTTCGAAGAAAAATGGGCCGATGATTCCACCAGACCAAAATCCACACAATACAGTGATTCGGACTGGGTGCATTGGCTTCTCGACGATTACGTGCGGGTTTTCTGTGCCCCAAATGCGACAATTCTGCTCGTTAACGTAACCATCGAGGTGGAAATGAGCCACGTCCGAAAAGATGATTTTTCGGTAAAATTGAACATCCACTTCTCTCACCACTTTGGAAAAAAAAATTTTCAATATTTCCCAGTTTTCTTCTAGTGAATAGCGACCCATTTCGTAAATTTTCTTTTTACTGAATATCTGTCACTTTCCGAATGGTATTTGACGTTTCCAATGTCGAAATATATGTAGATTATTGAAATTTAAAACGTTAGATGGGCCACCCGTTATTAAAACAACAAAATTTTAATCGAACCATACAAAGGGATATCCATTTCGAGGTTCCCCATTTTTTAAAAGAAAAAACATAGAAACTTCAAATTTATATTTGGAGATTATATATTTCAAATGTTAGCCGGGGCTACGTCTCAGATGTGATATCACAATATCTTGGTGGCAAATCGACCAGCACAAAACGTAAAATTATCTGCTCAATGAAGTGTTCTCTCAATAAATTAATTGATTGATAGATGTGTGGGAAGCGACAACTCACCTGTGATCTGTCAGAAAAAGAATATTAAAAAAGTACCTGTACTTGGATCACCCGTTAGTATTTCCATAACCTCCCAATTAGGCTATTGACACTGACTGACACATTGCATAAAATTTCACATATACATATAATACAAATATGTCAAACTCGGTGCTTTGATATCTTCAGTTATCTCGATCAATTTAGAGCTTTTTAGACGTTTTCGTCCATGCTTTGGTCGTCTACTGCAATGATCGGTGATGGCAAGGTCTGTGGTACCATTCTGGTTCAGTACAATTTTTTCAACACTAAAATATGTATGTTTCATTGACTCGAACGAAATTCTCTTCACTTTTTCAACAAAACAAAACCTGCTTCAGTCAGTGAAAGAATTGACCTCTTGAAGTTGGATCTAACAAGCATACGCAAGCGACAAGAACTTGACTGTTTGTCTGATACTTCTATACATTAAACTTTTTCATTTGGTTATGTAATGCAGGTGCGCTCATTGTTTCGGCAAAAATATTATTCAATAATTTAAATTTTTTACGCACAAGCGTTGTTTGTGTACCTTTCATATATTTAACTAAAGTGACATTGAACCCCAGCAAAATGACGGCGACTCTTGTTTATTAGATAAATAACTGACAGAAGGTGCGAAATCCCGGCTGGCTCCCCATTTAACTATAATATCGTTGGTATTCAACTCATGAAGTCGTCTGCAATTGATTACGGACATTCATACAAAACATATAGTACATACACACAGACAGACAGACAGACAAACTCTTGTGGAAATGTAAACAATAAACAACCGCCACCATGGCTGAGCACAACAGATGGAATCCAAATAAACATTTTAATGCTGTTGACCCGATGCAAGCATCCACGATTTGGTACATTAACCTCTGAACCACACTTAGGCTATGTCCACGTTCTCGAACTCTTGCGTACACGAACACTAAAGATGTGAAATCCACACTCAAATGCTGTTGAAAGCCGTCAACAAAACAAATCCAAAACTTTTATGTAAACAGCAATTGCTAATACTATACGCACACACACACGGCAAATGAACCCAAAAATCGGGCTTTGCACTCATTTTGTGCCTAGTGAAACCTAACCTAAAAAGAATAGTAGCCAAAAATCAAATCCATACATTCCACATTTTCACATGACGCCGCCGCGCAGCTTCACAAGACGTCACCAAATATCACTTGCTATGCGCTTTTATTAGTTGGGAGCAAGAAAAAAGGTAATGAACCTTTCATTTTCATTTGTACTGAACCCAGCACATTGCTCTCCCGAAAATTTCGCCGAATTGTACAATGACCTCTGTGCCATTTAAGCTTTATGGCGGCTACAGCAGCTACAGGCGGCGGGAAGAATAGTATTTGGGAGCGTAAAAAGGCAAGCTCACACACACATGCAGGCGCAAGCTAGACAGGCGGCATTTCGTTTGGACCACGTTCATGCACTCTGTGTGTGTGTGTAGACAATCATGTATTGTTTTTTGTTGTAATATAAGGTTTGGAGATAAGGAAAATAAATGGCAATCATATAGGTTATATATAACTGTCTATGTATGTGTGTATATACAGTCTCGTTCCTACATATTATTAAGACCACAGACAATTATTCCAGCGTTGTCTTTGGTAAATGTTTAAATTAAGGGAGTAAAAAATAAATAAAAAAATATTTTTTTAATGGGGTATTCTACGCTAGAAATCAAATTTTGGCAGAGACAGGTGTAAAAAAAATGGCGCATCCTGGTGACATTGATCCTGACTCTCCTGGTTTTCTGAAAAAAAAAAATCAAAAGAAATTCTTAATCAGTAAGGATGCTGTTATAGTCCGGGAACACGAAAATTTTTATTTTTTTTTTTTGAAAAATGGCGACTGCCTGAAAATAAAAATCATTTTTTACACTTTTTTTTTTTTTTAATTTCAAGATAATGCCGATACCGTGTAGAAAAAAGTAGTTTCGAGAAAAACGCGTTTAAAGTTTAGGAGACAATTCTGTGAACACGGATGCCACTTCACAAAATCGGCTGTATTTCCGAAAATAAGTCGAATTTTGAAAAATCCTTCCAAGGTCATATTTTTGAAAGTCTAAACTTTAAATATATGAAAAAAACGAATTTTTCAAAATTCTAGAGTAGAATACCCCCTTAAATACTATAGCTCATCTCCAGCAGAACATCCAAAAAAGTGTCTGGCGGTGAGAAAGATGTTTTGCTAAAAATTATTTGGCATCCGAAAGGAAATGCTTGAAAGACAGGTCAAAATTGTGATCATGTTTTCTTGTGAAAAAGTTAATAAATCGAAATTTTATCAAAGATCTTATCTTTCGAAAGAACGTTCCTTCTCAGATGACTGGGCAATGACACTCGTGATGTTTTGCTTCAAGGCCTGAATCGAAGCGGATTGCCCGCATAGACTTTAGACTTTACATATCACCGCAGAAAAAAGTCTAACGGTATGATATAACAAGATCTTGGCAGCAAATCGACCCGACCAAAACGTGAAATTATCTACTCACCGAAGCGTTCTCTCAATAAATCCATTGATTGATGGGATGTGTGGGAAGTGGCGCCGTCTTGTTGAAACCAAATGTCGCCGAGATCACAAGCTTTAATTTCAAGCATCAAATATATATATAAATATCGGTTATCATGGCGCGATAACGGTCGCCATTGACGGATACGTTCTCACCGACATCATTTGTGAAGGAATATGGATCGATCATTCCACCGGCTCACAAACCACACCAAACCGTTGATTTTTCTGGATAAAATCGCAGCTCTTGTATCTCTTCAGATTGCTTTTTGTCCCAAATTTGACTCAAAACCGTCGAATCTTTTTGGAAATTTTCAAGAGCTGTTTTTGTACGTAAATTTTCTAACAAAGTTGAACGATTTGTAAACGTTGTTCAGGCGTAAATCCTTCCATAATAAAATGCCAAACAATACTGAACAAAAATAACATGACAGCTTGACACGACTCATACGTGATCTGTCAGATAAAGCCTATTGAAAAAATTACCTTTAATTGCATCACCCACTATAACTAAAAAGTTGTCTGAAAATTTGAAGTCGATCAGTCCAGTGTTTCGGAGAAATTTCGCTCACATATTTAGAAATGTGCTCATATCTCTGAAACTATTTGTCGGTCCACCATTATTCGGATAATCGATATTTTGAAATTCACACGTGCATATAACCCCTCAAAGAATATAATAGTCCACCTAGTTGCCTTTCGTTTATACGATTTTCAGTGTGTCCCAACCTAACCTAATTCTTCTTGCTTCCAATATTTTACACATGACTGTATTATATAAGCACTATATAATATGTGTCTTACAAATGGCATCTTTTTACAATCATTCAATTATTTGTGTAATGTTGATAACAAAAAGTAAAACCCAAATCGTTGGAATGCAAGTAATCTTGATGCCGAAATGTTGGTTTATGCTTACATACATACCTACATTAAAATATTTACATATGTATATACCTTTTGAGCGCGCTTACTCATTCTGTCACTTTGTGGCAAATCTTAAAGTGATAAGTTGTCCGTGCTGTGTTGTTGTTGTTGCTGCAATCAACAAGCTGTAAAAAGGCAAGTCCAACAATGGGACGGATATCTGTCGCTTGTTTTTTTCTTCACTTCCTCTTATGCATTAATGCACACACGCACATGCATATTTAAATAAATTTGTAGGAATGCGCGCTTGCAGCTCCCCGCTGCGTTATTGGCTATTTCCAGCATAAATACATATATATTTTTTAATGTATTATGTAGAAATAGGCTTGTTATCAACATTTGTGAGTGTTTGCTATGTTTCTTGTGTCTTTGCATTGTTTGGCTATTTTTACGCCGGCGCGTTAAATGCAAATTCAGCATGACCATTCACACACACACACATTCACATAAGTTTTTGTTTATTATCAGAAGTGTGCGTTACTTTGTAGTCTATTATTTGCATTTAACGAGATGAAATGATATTTATCCCATTGTCCACTTATTATTAGAACTGGAATTCCATTGTGCTATTCTAATTGTAATTCCAAGTTGATTACGTGGCAGTGTCTACGCTCAGTCTGCATTACAAGCTTATCGCACGCATGCTCATACAATCTCGTTTTTTTCCACTGCTCTTCTCCATTTTTTGTTGAATATATTTTTAAATATAAAGGGTGGGTCATATAAAATTTTAAATTTAAAAATTCAATAAAAAAAACCGCTTGATATTTTTCAAAGGTCTAACATTTATTTAAAAGGTTGTTTTATGAAATTTATTTGTGGAAAACAATTTCGGACAAATGACCACCACGGCTGAGTTTACAGTAGCTTATCCGATCCACCCAATTTTCGAGTACTTTCTCGATGGTTTCAGGCCTTATGGCAGCTACAGCAGCTTGAATCTCGTACTTTAGATCTTGAATTGTTTCTGGATGGTTGGCGTAACATTTATCTTTAACAGCTCCCCACAGAAAATAGTCCAACGGAGTTAAATCGCAGCTTCTGGGAGGCCAATTCACATCACCTCTTTTGCTGATTATGCGATTTTCGAAGATAGGGCGTAAAAGATTGAGTGTAGCGTTTACTGTATGGCACGTAGCGCCGTCCTGTGCCCCAAATGCGACAATTCTGCTTGTTAACGTAACCATCGAGGTGGAAATGAGCCTCGTCCGAAAAGATGAAAGATGAATAGCGACCCATTTCGTAAATTTTAGACTTTATAGATAATTCAAATTTAAAACGTTAGATGGCCCACCCTTTATTTTACGAAAGTGTTTTGAGTAAGTTATTACAATGCGTTAGGTTAGGTCTGGTTGAGATTGTAGTGTGTAGAGGTCACACCTAACTCTTTTGGTGAAAATTTTTGAAAATATGCTCCGAGTTGATCCGACAAACATTTTCCAAGATAAGACCGTATTTCTAAAATTATCTAAATGTAACTGGCTCCCAAAACTTTGAACGTGTTTTCTCCTAAACCTGTTTTAATACTCAGTGAGGTAAAGGTTTTTCGAAACGATTGAACCGCTGGGCATGAAAGTTTCAAACAACTTTCATAGAAATATGTTACATTTGTTTTTATGGGTATGGGGTATATTTATTAAAAAATCCAAAAATATTGGTCGATTCCACTAAATCTGTGTATCGATTATGACCAGTCAAGCCTATGTTACCAAAATTGATAAGGATTTACTATATTCGACATGGGCGAAATACTTCCCGACTGCCTAACCTATAAATATGGTGTAGTATGTCGCTGCAATAACAACAATAAATATTTTCATAACAACATCTCCGTATTTAAAAAATTTTTTTTTTAGTTTTTCATTTTTATTAAGATTTTTTTTAAATAACATTTAAATATGGTATAAAATAATAGTATAGCAATAAAGATATTTTAAGTAAAAATTAAAGTGATTTCATATTCATATTCCGTCCGTCCGTTCAATCTGTAACTTGCGTAAAAGTTGAGATATCTTGATGATACCAAGTTTCTCGTTCCTTAGTAAATAAAAGTTCGAGTACGTAGATGGGTGTAATCGGTTCAATGCCATGCCCACAAAACGCCATTAGTCGAAAACATATAAAGTACCATAACTAAGCACTAAATTAAGATATAAAATTCTAATTTGGCCCAGGAGATCGCAGTAGAAAGTTTACCCACGAATTGATATGACAGGTATAATGAATCCGAGCTTAAAACTGGACTGGACTGGCGTGGCACTGCCCTACTTTAGGTGAAATCACATGTCTCGGGACTTCGTTAAGCAGTTCCAACCAAATGTGGTACATATTATTCCTCTGATATGTAACAGTGTAAAAATGAGCTCAGTTGGGGGTACAGGCACGTCCACTTCCCATAGAACACAATTTTAAATTCCATCTGAGTCCAGTATACAAATGAAGCAATAATTAATTTAACGAGATAAGACTTTGCACGAATAGTACCTTTGAAGGGTGCCACCTCATGACTAGAAATTGCCCAAGTGAGCCAAAAACTGTTCAAACCTGTAGATACTTCCCTGGATTTAATCCCTGTATGTTGCAAGAGTATACAATTTTTGGTTATACCCGACTTTAGCTCTTCCTTACTTGTTTTTAACTTATTCTTTTATATTTTTATTATTTCTTGTTTTGGTTTTTGTTTACACACTCTTAACAATATCAAGATAACCCGGTCGAGTAGTTCAATTAATTACTTCAATGCTCTGTTCCTGGAAGCGATTCTTTGTCACTTTACAAATGCATTTGTTCTGTAACATTGTGTTGATGTATTACTCATTTAACTGTCATCTTTATTGATGTAAATCGTTTTGTTGGTTTGTTAACTATTCCTTTTTTATTGAACAAACTATTTTGATGATGTGTTAGCCTTCATGGACCATCCATCACCTTGGTAGGAAAAGCATACCGACATTTTGCGTGATGATCCAATGTACTACAGTGTTTTTCGTGTATATTTAAGAGCATAATATATGCAAAGCTTATCATATTTTCAGATGATTATTGTATTGTTCGCATATGCCTAAGGGTTCCACATCTTCTTTATTGGCGTAGACACCGCACCGTTCCACTTACATATGCATACTTATATTAATCATTTTGAAATTATTCTACAAAATTCTAAGGAAACACAAAATAAAATAAATCTGTTTCAAATTAAAAGTTTGAAGTATAGAGTTCCATTTTTTGATAAAATTACCTTTTGTATTCCTAATATCAAGAAATAATATTGAAAAGTTAGAATATTTAAATTCTCGTACATACATACATACATACATATGTATGTACGTAGGTAGTTACATGTTTTTCAACGCCCTCCCATGTTTTGTTTCCAACTGTAGAAGTGATTGAATCATGTTTGCGAGTTCATCAATTTGAAACTTTTTATACTTCTTTTTGACAAAAAAATTTAACTTAGATATTTTTCATTTAAGCCTTGTTAAAAAATTTTCTATATATTTTCAATCAATTTATTACTCAAATCGGTTGTTTAAATAATAATCTCATTGGAAATTGATTTTAAATAATTTATTTGTAATGTATCAATAAAAATAAATATACTCAAAAGGAAAGTTTTTTGAAGTCGATTTTGATGATTTATCAAAACTTTGATTCTTTTTCAAACTTTGACAAACAAACTAAATTGCCCTCCTATACCACGTTACTTTCTAGATCTCTTATGGCTTTTTCTTTTCACATAAAAATGTTGTTGCTGTCGAATTTGCGAGTTCTTCTCCCAAAAAAATTTTTGATGTTCGTTTGTGCTTTGCTCAAAATGTTGACATCTAATCAGAAAAAATTTCATCAGCTCCTACCTTTTTCAAAACGTAAGAATAAAAGTTGCCGAGCAGATGTAGTGAGATATCGTCTATTGTCCCCTCTCCTATATCATATATGGTCACAAAGGTCCTGCATTTTGAACAATTCCAGGAGCTTGCTGGGGGCGCTTGAGGTGATGTGATCCCTGTCCATGTAGATGGGAACTAGAGCCTTGAACCTGCTTCTCAAATTGCCGGGCAATCTAGAATCAGGTGTTTTGGACAAGTGCTTCCTTGCACTGCACCGTATATAGCCCAACAAGAAAACGGAATTTGTCTCGGTGAAAGTTAATAATTTCTTTAAACTTTGCAAGGTTGTGCCCTCCCAGAAGTACCTTGGCATGGCGCATTCTTGCTACCAATGGCGTTCTCTCCCCTGTGCTTTATAATGTGCGTGGTTGCGGCCCCATCATACTGGATGCTGCCGAAGAGTGGGCTAGTTCGTCGGCCAGCTCATTGCCGGCTACCCCTTTATGCCCGAGCACCCAGCACCCAGATTAGGTGTAAACCGTTGCAAACTGATAAGCGGTTCAGCATTCCTATACTCTTCCACTAAAAGCGATTTGACTTCACACGCTGAGACCGCCTTTGGTGCCGCTTGACTATCGCTAAGTAGACTTTTGCTTGAAAGATGGTCGGAAATCGTCCCATTGGTATGGATAGTTTGGTATGCGGTCCTGCAATGCCTGCCCCAATGCCTTCCGGTGTTTGAGCCTTCACTACTGGATAGTGCTGCCCCTCAGTTCAGTAGTAGGTCGAGCATTTAATCGTACCGCTCCACCTTTGATACGTTACTTCTTTATTGTTTTTCTAGTAATTGTAATGAATCGGTGAGTTGTGTTAAACTCAACAATGGAAATTGAGAATGACTTAAGTAGTTTGTAGATTATTTGTTTTTAGCATGTAAAAATTTTAAATTTTTTGCAAGAAGAAATTGGAGCTTTTGTATAATGTTGCCATAACATGCAGCAACATTCTTATCATGAATGTTATAAATTTCTTAAAGTTGTTCTCGCATAATCAGTGTGTTGTTTAAATAAAATTAATAACCTTTTATCTACTTGTGTATGGTCATGGTAGGTCTTTACAAAATTTTATTCTGTGCTTGCATTTAGCTTAGTCGCGTCTTTTTTACCATCGCTTTTTTATTATGAATGATTCTTGATTGTTTTGCACAACGCCTCCTTTTTTGTATAAAAAGTATTCAGATATCCATAAGCAGCCAGATAAACACATATATACTATACATATCTATATGCATTTATATAAATCGGGTGTATGTGCCTTTTCAATGCCGTCCAACAGCTGTTGAACCTGCTGGTTATTGCACTTTTGTTGATGGCGTCAACAATTTAGCAACAACGAAATGGCATAGGAAACAGTCTAAATCTTCTAAATTTATAAATTGCGACTTGCTTATAAGTACTTATACATACCGCTTATTTAATATACTTATGTACTTACCATATATGTATGTATATATGTACTACATACTGTATGCATATGCATATTGGCTTTGTCTTCAAAACATATTTGCATGCAAATTTGTATCTTTGTTGCGAAAAATCATATTAGGCAAATGAGTAATATGGCCGCCGCACGTCTCATCTTCTTCACATTGCTTCTTTCATCATCATTACGTTCATATTGGTTTATATGGGTACACGGGTACGACTATGCGGGTACTTATTGTTTGCATAGTCTTTTGTGTGTTTATATTACCCACATATTTTCTATTATTTATAAATTTTTTTAAAACCGACTTTACGATGCATCTTTTCTTTTGCCAGCGTTTTCTACTATTCCATACGAATGTGAGTACGCACACAAACACACCTGCATATGCATATGGTAGTGTGTCTCTCGCAATCCGCTCGCACTTGCGCTCTTTCTCGTTGTCCAATACGCTTTTGGCGCTCTTGGTGCGGTTGGCTTTTGTTCGATTTGCTTGGTTTGGCGCTCGAACAGTAAATTTACTCAATTGACTTGAATTGGGGTTAGGCTCCAGTCGTCCCCAACACTGCGTAGTACGAGTATAAGCGAAATTTCTTTGTTTCATTCAGTCATTCTTCAGTACGTTCGTTGTTTTATTTTGGTGCGCTTCGCTAGCAGAACGATTTTGTCGGGAAAATACAAAATTTTGTGTTTCAATAGCAAAATAGATTGAGTATATACGCCGCTGGACGAGATTTGTTTCATTGCTCTTCGCAAGCAATAAAAATTAAATATCTGAAAAATGAAAGTGTTTGACAACAGGTAAATGAACAATTTGCAATCTACTTAGTTACATGTGTATCATTTATCAACTGAAATTGGTGACTTGACGCTTTTAGTGCAAATTTGTCGTTTGTTTAAACCAAAAAACATGATACAACATGATAAAAAAAAACAAATTGTAACTCTTATCTATTGTGGCTGTTGTGAAATTGTATTATTTTTGCCACACACAAATCGCCTTTGCAATGCTGACCTCTAAACATTTTTTCTTTGTCTCGAGTGTTTAGTGTTTGCATTTGGCTTGTGTTTTGTACAGTCGCTTGCGTCTACCAAATGCGTGTTGTGAGCTAATTTTTCTAGAATAAAGCCAAAAAAGTTTAGAGCAACGAATCGGCGCAATTTCCAAGAAAGAAAATGCAAACTGCTGCACTATTTATTGCATTGCCATAAATGCACTTAAAGCAACGTTAGTGCGGTATTAGTCATACAACCCTGCTGCCCATTATGTCTGAGTTCCGCCTTTTTTCATATTTGCATTTTGCCTTTATGCCATTTTAACAGCAAAGTCTATGGTAATTGTTTCTTTGTTGCATATCCTAGCAGCGTAGAGATAACCCTTTTGTTCGTTAAGCGCAATATACCGTATGTGCGGTATAAGGGCAGGTGCTCGCTGGAGACAAAGCAAATTATTTGTACAAGACAATTATAAGATTGACATTTCGCACACTAACTACAAAAGTGCCATCTTGAAGTTCTTCAAATTTATCCTGTTGACACTATTGATGAACCCTTTGTACTCATGCCCGTCTAATTTCCTATAATATAGTTAGGAGGTACATATTTTCATAACGACGGAGAGTGTCTTCAAATCCGTCAGCTATTTAAAGGGCTTTGATTGGAAGTTTGCTCAATTCTTATAAAGCTCCTTTTTCCTAAACTTTATCTAATATGTATTTACATACATATATCCAGTACATAGTTTAGGTTAGGTTAGATGGCTGATGAAAGATCGCACATGGACTACTATATGTAGTCCTTAGAAAAGAAAAACTCTTGTGTTCAAACTTTGAAATTAGCAAAACGCTTAGTAGCCAATAAAAATTTGCACTCTCGCCATTTCGATGGGATGTCTGAAGTTATGCGTTCCAATGTGTTTAAGTCTTGATCTCCCAAACGCGCGACAGTCAAGTAGGAAGTGTTGAGTATGTTTCTACCTCATCTTTTTCCATACATCTTCTGCAAATGGCGTCTGGTAAGATCCCCAACCTTACAGCATGGACGCCAATAAGGACAATGGCTTGTTAAAAGCCCCACAACTAGGGAGAGAGTTACTGATCCAAAGGGGCCAAAAAGATCTCTAGATCTCCTGCAATCGACCTTGGGCCAAAAGACTTTTACGACAGCACATGCACCTTGCGCTGGCCCAGCTTCCGTGAAGCCCAACTATCTAGTAGTAGAACACAAGAGGTTACGAAAGCACCGACACGCTACCATTGTACCAATAGCGTTTCTAGAGTGTTTTTCCTTGCTAGCTCACTCCGCTATGGCCAGAACTCATACCAGTATGACCACAAAGACACTCGATGCTATTGATAGCGAGGTTAGACCATCCTCGATCAACCCTGAACGCACTGTAAATGAGTTCATGGTTAGTATTGCCGCTATGGTCACTGAATAGTAACTTCTTTGAAGAAGGCTGCACTCCGGGGCAGCAGATCTACCGCTACCTTAATGGCTGCAATCTCGGCTTGGAAATCACTGCAATCGTCATGAAGTCCAAAGCTGGAGTTGATAGAGAACTTCTGACAGTAAACCCCTTCACCAACCTTCCCCCAAGCTTTGACCCATTCGTAAAGAGCCCCTCTCTTCCAACGGTTTCTTCCCACCCAGAACTCCCTCGCCGTTATATAGACAAAGAAGGAGCCGCCAGAGTTAGGTTTGCAGACTCCATGATCCAAGTGATCCGGTATGAAATCAAAGTGAGTGAAGATATCAGAACGTTCAGATACGTGATCTTTTAAGAACATAATTTAGCGACTTTGGCAGCCATACGACGATGTCTACGCACTATGAGCAAGAAGGCGTTAAATGCTATTGATTGAAGTGGACCTTATTGCACCACACATGCTGATGAGCGCCGCCCGTTGAACGCTTCTCGAGTATTTATTGCACGTGTGGTCTTTTCTAAAGCCCTCCACCACATAAAGACTCCATAGAACATAATGGGCTTGACTATGGTGTCGTAGAGCCAGAGGACCACTTTCGGTAAGAGACCCTAATGTCAACCCACCAAAAAAACGACTGTACGATTATTTCTGTGCATTATGGCGATCAAACGAACTTTAACAAGTAATTTTGAATCTAAAATGGCATCTAATGTCCAGAAGAGCTTTAATATACTCTTTTTACCACATAGCAATTATAAAACCCAGTTCCGATCCACCTTCGCTCCAATTGCAATTTTTGCGCTCTTCTAAACAAATTGGCCTGCGAAAGCATCAACAAATTTTATATAATAGATACCTCATTAAAGTGGTTAGCCGCTTGCCAGTTGTTGGTTCGTTTCGCCACTCGTGGAATGTTAGCAAATCGCAAACTTTATTCTGAGTCACTGCAATTAACTTAATAATCTAAAAGGCTTTGCTAAACAATAAGAACATTGATTTGCAACTTTAATTGCTGTAAATTTATTGCCGGTCTTTAAGCTCACTATGATTTGATATGCTCTCAGGTTAATAGACCTGTTGAGCCAAAATGCTGACAAATTAAGAAACTAGTAAGTTGTAACCTTAAAATAATACAGTTTGGTGTTGAAATAATGCGCTTTTGTTTTGTCAAGAACACAAGTAATATTTCTTCAAGGATCAAATAATGCAAAAGGTGTGCTTGGGACGGTGGATTAGTAGTAAATCTGCGATTAGCGCACCGTGAAAAATTTAACTTTGCAGCGCAGCTAAATACTAGATACACTCAAAATATATGTAAGTATTATAAAATTTTCCCTTTTCCATTGTCTGCATTGGGTTTTTACCGCGCAATGCTCACCGCTGGCGACGTTAAAATTAAGCCGCAATTTTTTCCACGAACTAATTTTTAATCCTCGTCCTTTTGTGCACACATTCGCTGGAAGATGTGCTAAAACTTTTCCGTTTTCACAGCTGATGACACCACTTATGCATCAATATTTTTGGTTTAGGTATGCACTTCTACACACTTTTAGTATTGGTAGGCGTTCTACTATCGCCGATACTAGCTAAATTTTTTTAGTTTTTGTATTTAGTTGTATTTGCAGGACCTATTTTATGATTTATGTGCATTTGATTTTTCATGCCTCGCGTTTTCGACGCTGTTCTTTGTGTCTATGCACACTAGTCTAATCTGTGTTCAAGGCCACATTTCCATAGTCCTACTTTTGCCATTGTTTGTTTATTTGCTTATGAAGTACTTTGCGCATTTTCCTCTTAAACCTCGCGCAAAGGGATTTACTCGTTCGTACATAATGTAGGCACACGTTCACTTCGTGCCTCTAATATAGCAGTACCCTAGTCGGCATTGTTGACCTGCAGAGTTACCCACGTTTAACTGCCGCCATGGTTTTCGGTTCACACTAACAAATCTCTATGTATATTGTATGTATGTGTGCGCATACATTTGTTTCTGTCGTTTGGCTAGCTAATGTTTTTTTTTGTAAATGTTCTTTCGACTTGGCTATTATCTGTTGCATGCCGATGAATTTTACATTAGGGTTGAGAAGAGATTTTGATTGCCGGTCGCACTATTTTAAGTGTATTGTAGCGATTTATTTTAATGATTGCCTTATTTTACAAGTTAGTTGTCATCATTTAACTTTAAAAATATATATTTTTGCCAATTTTTATTTCAAAATTAAATAACCGAAGCCAAATGATAATGAACAACATGCTGTTGTTGAAAAGCATAAATATTATTTTTTTTTAATTGTATTTGCATTAAATAAATAATTTTTGTTTTGTAAATTTCAATATATTTAGACTTTTTTTTTTAATTATAATACACAATAACTAAATTTCATGAAAACATAATAAGAATAAATTATGGTATTAAGCGATTAATTAAATAAAAAAATAAATTAATTAAATTAAATAATGGACTCCCTGCTATTTTGTGACCTTAATTTGAAATCAATCGTTTTTAACTTCTTCAGTCACCTAGGGATTTTCTGATTTTACAATAGCAGCCCAGAGCCTCTCTGATAATGCCATTAAATTCCTGGATTTCCTAATCAATAGTTTTAACTTTCTTATTAAGATTAAATGATTCAGCAAAAACAGTTAAAAACAAAATAAAATTATAATTAGTATTTTTATGGGGTTAAAAATACTTAAAAAATAGTTTCACGCTGCGTTTCCTCTACTACTAGATGTTATCGATTTTCATGATCTCCTTCTTTATTGGCGTAGACACCGCTTACGAGTTAGCCGAGTTTACAATAGCGCGCCAGTCGTTCTTCCTTTTCGCTGTTTGGCGGCAATTGGAGATTCGAAGTGTAGCCAGGTCCTTCTCCAACGGAATGGAGGTCTTCCCCTTCCCCTGGCGGGTACTGCTTCGAATACTCTCAGAGCTGGATTATTTTCATACATTCGGACAACATGACCTAGCTAGCGTGGCCTCTGTTTCAAAAGGAGGATTTCTAATCCAAGGCTGTTTTCTTTCTATCATTGGGGTGAGCCATGTTTAAAAGAATCGTTTTTGGCCACTCCCAAGTGAATGACGCTCAAAGAACTTTCCTCACTTGCGTGAATTTCTACACAAGACTCCATCCTTCTTCTTCATCTTCATGATCAGGAAGCCATTTAACATAAAATAAGCCATTATTATTTCGCTTCGTTTACTCAATTCTTTTACTTTGCCTAAGAAAAATTTAGATATGGAGCACCCTAATAGTGGATGTAAATATGTATCCACTAAAATGCATATACTGCATATATATGTATGTCCACTTTTTGATAATCCGGGCACACTATAGTAGTTCCAAAACCAATATACAAATTACCCTTACTTACTAAATAATGATCACTTGCTTTCTTAAAATTTGGTTGATATTTTGTACCCGCATACACACCTAAAATATACTTACCCAATACTATTTATATTTTCATTCTTCAAAGCATTTACATACAGTACATACATGCAGATGTCTAGTATAAGCTACTCAGCACCCACCCACTCAATTTGTTTGCCTCCGGTCTATTTGAGAATAAAATTGTTTGATGGCAGAAGTACAAATTATATTTGCCACTTTACATATGTACATGTACACAATGAATGTGTGTGTACCTATATTTCACGCTCGATCAGCGCTTTTAATATTTGATTTACAGTTTTTCTCTCTATTTTGCTTTCATTATTATTTGTGTGTTTTCTCACAATCCACACAACAAACGAGTTTACCTTCATTAAAAGATTTGTTGGCTTCACTTAAGTTATAAGTGTGCATATGTAAGTATATGAAATGTTGGTATACTTATACAGGGTTATCCAATAAGAGTGATGTGGTTTCTTAAAAAAAAACACTAATTGTTAAAGAAATTCAAATGTTTTTTTATTTAATGTGAAGAATAATCGATACAATTAAGTTTGAATATAACATCATTCAATGGCCTCCACGATTTCTTTTACAGGAACGAATTCGATGAACACAATTTTCGAATACTTTTTCCACTTAATCAAGTCGTATGTCATTGACTCTAAAGCTTGAAGAGCGCCTGGTTCATTGCTGAAGACCAATGACTTCACATAACTCCTTAAAAGTAGTACATACATACATATGGTTTTAAATCACAACTTCTTGAAGGCCATTCAGTGTCATAATTTCTTGATATAATCGAATCTCTAAACTTTTATCACAATAATTTGGCTGTTGCACATGCTAAGTGGCACGTAGTACCATCTTGTTAGAACCACATCTTGTCAAGATCAACTTCTTCTAATTGCGGCCATAAAAAGTTGGATATCATCGATCTATACCGCTCTCCATTGACATTAACAGTGTCAGCAATTTCATTTCGAAGGATTACGGACCAATGATTCCACCAGGCCAATACCATGATCATTACATTTAAAAAATATCCGAAACAACACTTAGAAATCATATCATCCCTATTGGAAACCCCGTAACGTATACAAATACAGTATGTACTCGGTGTGTATGGCTAAAAGAAACTGAGTGCAAGTACAGAAGTATCATAAGGTTCCTACGGCAGTCGGTTCTATGTTAATACTATTTGGATTTTCTTTTATGCTACTGCAACAAATACGGTAATCAACAAATAGTTATGTTTAATAAAAATTTTATTGTGAGATCGATTTTGGATATTTTGTGCCCACAGTTCATGAATCTATCAATGGTTTTGCAATATTTGCTCTGGTTTATTATGAAATGTTAATTTTCTTCTTAGATTACAAAACTCAGAACACATAAAACAAAATAACAGATTTATTTATGTCGGTTTTGTTTTGAAAAACAAGAATACATTCAAGTAAGCAGAGAGAAAAATGTTGAAAACATATAGTTATATTCCAATAAAACTCCTTTGATGAGCATTTCTTTTATAATTTTACAGTTGACAATATTTTAGTAAGGACTCACAGTAATCTGCCATCATATGATGATCTCAAAAACCTTGCTAGCATTCTGCCAAACCTTTAATCGTCGGTGAACCTATCTATCTCTCCCTCTGTCTCTCTTTCACTCTGTTTTTCACTTTAACTTCCAAAATTATACGAAAATTTATCCAGATGATTATCGATATAGTCTAACTTGACACTCAAATTTCGGAAATTTTCACAAATATCACTAAAACAATATCCTTCCACATCCAAATAGATAACAAATAGTTTATCATTCCTAACTCAATCGCTGAGTTCATTTTCAGAAAAAGGAAATGGTTCACAAGTTTCACCATCTTATTCACATACATTAGCACACTACAGCGATATTTGGGTATTTGGTGACATAATTATTTCTGAGGACATGCGCCAAAAGCCATTATTGGACATTAATCATAACCAGCACCTTAAAGGAACAATCGATGGATGTCCAAAGTATTAAGTTTCTGCATTAAAATTCGCTGACACTTATTGTCACAAATAATTGACATTTGTGAAATGAGTGCAAGAAAATTAAGTGAGCTTCTAACCTTACTACCTTCTATTTAAAATTTCAAGCCAATTCGAGATACAAAGACTCTTTGAAAATACCAATTTAGTTTGTAATAACGAATTTATACTGTAATTACATACATATAATTACATGCATGCGTTTACATTTATAAAATATGCGTAAATATGTATATGAAAAGCTTTTAATGTAAGCCAACCATGTAAAAATTTCCACTGGGGAAAGTACAAATATGCGTAGTTATAGTATATAGAAAGAGAGTAGAGATAAATATGCTGGTATACATATACATACATACGCACATTTATACATAGCTCTGAAAACTGAAACTCGAATGAGAAACCGCGAACGACCTTGACGATGACGGCAACAACGACAGCGACCATCGCATCGTATCGATAGTCACTGCAACTATGAAATTACTACGGCAATAAATAACAGCATGCATACAAACGCACACATACATATACATACATGCATATGTACTCGGGCTTGCATATGTGTTTATGTATTCGTATAAAATAATTTGTTTAAAGTACGAGCTTATCAAGCATAATTACTTCATACACATATAACTCGTTAAACTCTCGTGAGTACAGTTATTACTCGTCAACCAACGCTTATTTGTTTTACATTTAGTTATACTTTGAACAGGAAATATTATACCACTATTTCGGTTTTACATGAAATTTGACAGCCGAAAGAGACCCTATATAGCATATATTTAACAGCTTGACGATCGGAGTAAAATTAACCCGTCTTAACTATTCCCTCTGGTTTTGAGATATCGAAGGGGAAGGGTATTCCAGCTTCGGCGTAACTTAAGTTAACGTTTTTTCTTGTTATTTTATTATTTGAAATTATTGCTAAAGAAAAGCTAATTTCCTTTTTTTCTATAATTACCATTAACTGTGTACATAATTATATAAGGAATAGGATATTAATGTTGTAACAATTCTTTAGAATAAACCAGTAGAGTCGAAAAATTATATAAATATTCTAAGTTCAAGAAAAATAATTGCTTACAATATAATCCAAAGGCTCGTGCTTCGAAAATAACCGCTTAGTCACATCACCGACACAGAACTGTATGTACGAGTATACGTATGCACTATGAAGTATGTATATGTGTATATGTATTTGCGTACATTTTCCGCTTTGAAAGACTATCCACTTCATTACTTGCATACAAACTGATTTGTGGTGAAAAGTAGGCGCCACACAATAAACTTTACTTTGTGTAAATAAATAATTTCAATAAATGTTTGCCTTCTATGGCTGATTATTTCATAATTATCACTTATGTACTATATGTATGCATCTGTATACGAATATATTTCTACAAAGCCTATTTGCAGTTAATTTACAAGCATTTAATGAAGGGTTCCTCAGTTGTGAAGTCTACCCCTGACTACTAAGCCTACTTATGTACATTCGGCTAGTGGATAATTAAAATAAATGTGTTGCTATTAACTAACAAACAAAATCGGGACAAATTGTTATTGAACTAGGCAGTGTTGGTGTCCTTGAACTTGAGAGGAAATATGTACGTTTGATCATTTTAAAATTTGCTGAATGATGAATTTACCATAATAATTTTTACAAACCATTTAAGGAATATTTTATGTTTGTAAAAATTCCTGAAAGAGAACCCAGTCACGCTAATTGGTGGTTAATTGCGTGTCTCCTGAGCAAAAATGTTATAGATTTTAATTTTTCTTTCGATTAGCTCAAACTCTCTTTATTAAGAAAATGGGGCTTCAATTTATTCAAAGACTTGGAAAATAATGAAGTAATCAAATATCTACATAATATATAGTGTGAAAAAGTAGTACATGAAGAAGAAATAGTACTTGTTTATAAAAGATTACCTTAAATTAATCTATGATAAGCTCAGGTTACCTTTACCCCTGATGAAGAAAGGATTGCGGTTTTTCATTAGAATATTTCTACAGAAAACCGTATCTCTAACAAATTTCGGTAAATCAATATTGTATTAGTAATTTTAATGCTTTCGTTTAATTAATCTAGTAATTTAAGGTTTTCACTAAGTTCATGATACACACATTTTCTGAAGTTATTGATTTTATTATGCCTCTTCATATTCTGTAAGTGCTGTAATTGTGATATTCGATTTCGAAACTTCAAATTAGCCTGCTTCCTTTCAAAATGCTATTTAGTTGAGAGTAGATTTAGACTCGTAGCTATATGACCATTATTTTAAACATACCAATGTAAAAGAAAATGAATTTTTGATATACCCTTCATCTCTACTAATGAAAATAGTTCTAATATGAGAGTTGTGACTTCGTAAAAAAATGCAAAATCTTTATACATTAAAAACGCTAAAATATATTTTAAAAGGGCTTCTAGTTTAATGAAAAAATAAAATCGATTTATCATACGCTAAATAAAATTGCATGGCTTGGTAGTCGAAGGCAGCTTCAAGAGGCTACTTCTGGATTTATTTGTTCTAAAGTAAGCCCTGGTGGCCATTTTGAGTTCAAATAATCATTTAAAAAGAGTTTACTTTAAAAATTTAGCTTAAGAGAGCGACAATTTCAGTAATTTACTAAGAATTGCCTTCGTCTGAGGTATTCCATTGGTTCTAGCGACGCCGTGTTTGATCAAATAAGGGATTTATATCATACTTTCACTGTATTATTTCGATTTTTATTAATTTATTTTGCTCTCTTTTATTCAAGTTTATCTAAACTGATCTTTTACATTTTGTAAATTCATAGACTGCACGTATTCTTGACTTATGGGGTTACATGGGTTTCACAGTTTCAAAAAATCTGAACCTGTGCGCTCGAGGCTAGCTTGGCTAGGTGGCACCGTCTTTAAACGCGTTTTTCTCAAAACTATGTTTTCAAAGTCGGTTGTCAAGATTTCTGGCAAACTACTCAACCGATCTTGATGAAATTTTACACAGGTCTTCGAGATATCATTTACAAGGTCTTGAACGAAGGATTTTTTTTTAATTACAACTATTAAAAAAAAAAATGTCGAGAAATTTTCATCGAAATTTGCATATTTTTTTTTAAACGTCTGCCAAAAATCCAATTTTCATTTGTTTTTTTTTTCTTCGTCCAATACCTAGTTTATTGTCTTTACTAAAACTCGTATTTTTTGTTTTTATTTCGGATGATCCTGAAAGAAGTTCTGCTGACAACGCGGATGCACCTTTTTTCCGAGGGACTGCCGGAAATGGCGTTGTAATAACTGCCATTTTGATATTTTTTTTTTTTTGAAAATTTTACAAAATGTTTATTAAATAGTCTTAATTAGTGAGTCTTTTAAATAAAAAAAATTTCATTAAAATATTTCATTTTTATGTGTAAAAAAAATTATTGAAAAAAGACCGTTTTTTGCCCGAGCAAACCCATGTAACCCCTTATGAATTTACCCGCAATGTTATATGGTAATATGTTATAGGAAGAGTTTTTGTTAATAGGCTATATGCTGCTATTTCTGTTGAGTCCTGCGAGTGCCATTTTGAAGTTCCGACATTCGATTTGAAGTTCAAAAATCGAAATAACCTAAATTTATTGTCGAAATGTGAATCACTATTAGTTTAAGATTGATTAAGATTAATATTCGCGGGAATATAACTCTTTGATTGGAAATTAAAAGGAATATGTACGTCTTTTTATGCAAATGTTAAAGAAAATAGTTCTTTTTTTCAATTACAAAATTATATTTGTTTTGATCACGGTCGCCTTCTAGCAGGACAATGCAATTCTATGTGCTTTAAAATATATACTTGAACTTCCAGATCAATAAAATATAAATCAAATTCAATTTTTTGACACCCAATTGAAGAAAATTTGATTTTAATCGTTAACCGGAAACTTCTTTGCTGTGTGTTACCCAAACAATCACGGAAAATTTTATTTCGATTTTTGTTAATATTTGGAATAAGTCCAGGAACTAAGTTTTCCATAATGTTGGCTTTACATGGAAAAAACCCATGAAATTTGGTTTGAAAAATATTTGTAATTCCTTGGGTGATAGAAAAAAGCCGTTTTTAGTTTTTTAAAATCCTATTGAACGTTTTAAGTATCTACTACAACTGTGAATATTATTATATTTTGTTTATATTTAATTTTTAAATAAACTTCTATTATAATTATTGTCTTTAAAAACATTACCATACAAAATTGTTGCATATATCTAGGGGCCATTTTACAGTTTTCGTATATTTATTCAAACAGTTTTCATTATGATTGTAGAAATACGGACATAACCAGCCAAATTTAATAGATCTAATAATTTTAGCAATAAATTCAACAAACTCACGACTATTTAGGGATGGACTGTGCCTGTTTAATTCTTCAATTTTTTTCATTTATTCAGATAAATCCAATATTACAATAACAGGATACAATCATGGAACTAAAATCTGCATATTCGGCTATAATTATTCTTCCAAAACAATCGAACGCAAGCCGAATTGATAAAAAAAACTCTGTACCTCATGTCTTCAGTCTTCCATTGTGAAGGCGATGATAAAAATGAGTATTAAAATATATAAAAATGTTTTTTGTTTTTCGTCAGTACCGGTCATATTTAAGCAAATGAGAACTAGTGTATTTACACTTCGATAAGTGCATAATAACATGTTTGAAAAACAATCTATACATTTTGAAAAATAGTGAAAAAGCCGAAACCACGACCACTTTTCTTAGATCCGAATAAATTAGTAGCAACCGGATATCCGTACTATCCGTGTAAAGGATAATTCGCAGGGGTATTCAGATATTCAAATATACGGTTAGTCTCAGTCACACATATCACATACATTATATGTACATATATGCATACGTCTTCTTCGCTTGTGAAAGAATCATCCATATAATAATCTCAGCATATCCACTCTTTCCGCTTTGTTTGTTAAATAACATGAATATTGCTACCTGATAACATTGCAGAAAAGCCGGCTTGTTTGTTTGTCGGCACGCACACATCCCAAATGCGTTCTTATACATTTTCCTATGAATTTTCCAACAACAATTACTTAGCGCGCCGTTTTGCAGATTTGTCCACCTTGACCGTCTGTCTGCCGTCTACATTTTTCTTTTCTTTCTTACTTTTTATTTTCACACAACTTCGCTTCCTTAAGTATTCGCATGTATGCGTTCCGCTCACTCCGCCTACCACTAACCGCGTGCGGAGAGCTGTTTTCCTTTTGGCAATCAGTTGGTGTTGTATGTGTATACGATGTTTCTTATTGTTGTTGCACTCGGTAACCGCGTTGATATTGGCGACGATTTGTGGCTCGTGTCGATGTCAATACAATATCCCGCTTACCTGCTGGTGCTCCGGATATATGTACACGCACTATGCGATTGCATATGTATTACAGGATATTGAATTATCCGTGCACAAGTCGGTGGCGTCAACATAATCGTGTGCGTCTTCGTGCATCGTTCGTGACGATGGCTAGAGTGCAATTTCTTGCATTTTCCCTCCAATCTAGTGCAAAGAAAGTACATGCAAAAAAGACGCAGCGAATGGGCCGAAAATGCACGAACGCACACACACAGATTAGGAACACATTTACAGTTTGTGTTTGCGGCGTGGACGTCAGCAGCGCTGCGACTAGAACATTACACGCGTAGAAGGTGTGCCTGAGAGAGAAAGAGCATGAGATGCTTGCACGCCAAATTAAAGGCAGGCACGGGCACTCACACATACTTACTCGTGTGTGTGAGTGAGTCAGCGTAACCGAAAGTATGTATGTATGTGAGGTGTGTCGGTATTTTGTGGCATGTGTCGCTGCCGCTGCTGAAAATCCACTGTTTCCTGCTTTGCGTGCGCCTCGGCTGTCCGCCACTGCCCCGCCAACGCCGTGCGCAAATAAAATAGATCATCTCATGCTAACTATCGTTCAGTGTCAGCTTGCACTCTGATAGATAACCACTTAGCATATTTTATCTTCGCGCTTACGACTTCTTTTATTTGGCGTTTGCAAAGTTCTTCGGTTTGATAACAGCCGTTTGTGTGCGCTCCAGCGTTCAATCAGCCGTCAGTGGGCTACGCGCCGTGTTGAGGGAAACACGCATACGCGCGTTCGTCTGCATTGCCGTCATCAGTCACTATCGAGTGATAAACGAACTGCATACATACTGGCCGAGTATGTTTTAATCAGCGTTGCCGCGAATTAAGCGAATATTGTGTTTTCCTAGCTACTTGTCTTGTGTGTGTGCTTTCACGGTGTTTATTTATTTGGCTTACTTTGCCTTTTGTGCCTGATTGTGCTTCACAGTGCGTTTAGATAAATTTGTGTATGTGTATTTGTGTGCGCCATTATTATATGGACGATTTATATTCGAAATAAAGAACCAAGTGGAAAAAATTAAATTCAAATAGCTGCTACATGTTGGCGAAAAATTGAGTACAAACTATAGCTTTTTTGTAAAGTGAGCAGAAGCAAACAAAAATAGGCAAAATAAAAGCACTTGCGTTGCGGAAGCGTAAGAGCACAATTTTAATTTTGCTCGCTTGTTGAGTTCTAGCGTGTGACCGATAGTCGCTCTGGGAACGTTCTTTGCTACGGTTCTAGTGTTATTTTCGGTGAAGCGTGCTTGTTTCAAAGGTGTGATATCATTTTTCCTTTATTTAATGCTCTTTTCTGTTTTGTAACTAAGTATTGAGCTTTTTCATTTACTTTCTAAAATTATCTTTACTATTTTCTCTTGTAATTTTCTTTCTATTTCCTACATTAACTTAAAAAAACTAACTACTAACCCCGTCGACCCTGTGCTAATTAATGAACTAAAAATGTTTGAAAATCAATAAAATAGAAAACGCGCTGCCACAACAACTACAACTGCTGCCCGTAGTCGTAGTATTGGAGAATCGAAGCGGAAAATCGGCGAAAAGCTGTAACGAGCGCCAAACAGAACGCCAACGTAAAAATAAAATTAAATAAAACAGCAAGAAACGCGCGTTTAACGGCAATGTGCTAATTTTATGTAATAATTATACGAAAATAAATATTTAACAGCTAAACGCGTGCCCAAACCGAAAAGCATAAATTAAAAAATTAACATATTATATAAATTGCAATTTCTAACTAAATGCATTGAAAAAAATAATAATCGATAATTATTAAATCATAAATAAATTTAAAAGTAATGTCATTAACAAATAATTTAAATATTTAATGAAATTTGAAAAAAATTGTGAATTTCAATTATTCAACTGCGAAAATCTACGACCAAAACGAATACGACGACCCACAACGACTAAATATATGTATGTGCATATGACTACATACATATGATACGACGACGACATCATCGCTATCAACACACAACGTTTTTAGGCCAAGTAACAACAATAGCAAACACCGTTCTACGAGTCACAACGAGCGCGCTAGCGAGCAGTTGTTTGAAACGATCAGACTTCAACTTGCAAAACTCGCAATCAGCTGAAATTTTGACTCACACACACACATACCTACACGAACAGACGCTTGCATACCCGCCCATATTTCCAGTCATACATACAAACACAAGAACGATAAAAAAATACGCTCAGTTGATGGACTATAACAACGACAACGTAACGATGATGTACGAATAAAAGTACGTAAGCTTTTGATGATGGCAAGTAGATACAATATACTATACTCAACATACATATATACATACCTATTAATAGTATAAAAATTAATTGGAATTAAATCGATAAACAAATAACCATAATTGTGGAATAGCAATTGTAATAATTCCACCGTGTGAGTGTAAAATCATATTTGCTTCCGTTGTAATTTTTGTTGCTGTACATCGTGTATAAAACCGCTAACCGAATTATGTTTAATTTTTGTTGTTTGACGTAACACTCGTTGTCATGTGTTCTGTTGTACATACACATACATACATGTATGTATATGTGTATATGTATATGCAAAAGTATGTACGCTTGGGTGCTCGTGCAGCTCAAAATAATTAAATAGAAAATAAACGTGAAAAAGAAAAACACAAAAATCATAGCCGAAAACAGTTGACGGGCGGCACACCAACACGGCAATAGGCTTACAGTGCAGTTTGCTACAAATTGATGTGCATATGTATGTATGTGTGTGTCATTCTACCTTCCTACAGTGTTTGCATTTTGATTTGAATCTCCTCACTGCGCTCACACTCGGTTTTTCGCTGTTCACTCGCTGCTTGCACACATAAAATCTCAGCTGTGTTGCGCTACTCTCACACTTTCAATGGCACTACACTCTCTTCGATTTTTATGCGCCAAATTTGCTTTTGCTCTCTTTTATCGTTTAATTTTGATTTAGTTTTTGCAATTTCTAAATTTTATTTGGTTTGTTTTCTTATGTTTACATACGAACTTCATTTTTATGCTTATCTAACCTCCAATATTTGCAATCGCTCATTTTGTACGTCACATTGCATCCGTCATACTTGTTTTGGCTCACCTATGCGCTACATTCTCCTTTTCCTGTTCACTCTTCTAATCATAATTTGTTATAAATTTCACCCCATTTTTGCAATCGGCAAAATAAATACTTGAGCTTTTGCATTTCATTAGCACATCAGCTGTTCGTAATGCTCAAATTTCCGTTCTTGTCAGTTTTTCAATTGCTAGGTTATGTTATATACACTTCTAATTGCTTGCTCGCATTAAACATTATCAGTTGGTCAATATTTGCTAATCATTGTCGCATAAGTGCTTTATATTTGTACACGTACATACGTAATATATGCAAAATTTCCCACAAGCAATATTAATTTTAAGATAAGCTTTTGTTTATCTCATAAATAATCGACTGTAAGCACTTACGTTTCCGATAAGTGACGTTAGTGCCGTTAGATATGTTTGTTCACATACCTTTTCACCTGATAACAACATTTATTGCTTTTTTTAACTTTATGTACATATGTATGTGTATGTTATATAAATACATATGTATATAATACTTATAAAATTATTTATTTAACAATACAAATTCATATCAATTATTTGGTACATCTGAGTGCCATGCATGCACTGTGTTATTGGGCTAGCGAAAAATTCTTCACTATATTATTAGTAAAAAATCATTATATTTTTTAGATTTTAAATTAGAGTTTAAAACATATTCTTTTATTTCATATTTCATTTTTGAATTTTATTTAAAAATAATAATTTCACATTACATTTTTAATACAGTTTGAAGGTTTAGTTTTTCCTATCTTTCTGTTTTACAAAAAAAAATTTGCTTTTAACAAAAAAACCGTTATAAATTATACCATATTTTCGTGGCGGCTATTGGACCATATGCAACTATTTTTCGTTCCTAAATGTAGGCAATACTTTTTGAATGTTCTGCCCAAATTGTTAGTTATTTCCATGAATTAAAGTTTTGGAATAGTTTTTCTCTGAATATTAGAAGTTATTTTTATTTTTTTAATATTTTTTGCTATTAATAAAAATATACACATTTTAAATGTAGGCAAAATTTTTGTATGTTTTCTGATGATATTTTTAACCCAAAATGTTCACAATTTTGCACATAAAAAATTTATTTTATAAATTTTTAATTTCAAAGTTGTAGTATAAACTTCAAAAAATAAAATATTTCTGACTTAAAACATAAGTAATTGAAAGTAAACAAAAAAAAAATATTTCTAACCTAAAACATAATTAATTGCAACTAAACAAAACTTTGAAATTTTTGTTAAAAATAATTTATTTTTCAAATATAACAAGTATGATAGTCTGAATCACAAAAATAGATTAAGATTAGATTAAGTTATAATGTTTCTTAAATTTGCTGTAGCAAGACTTCCTGGTATTTTTGCGGTTAACATTTCATTTTCAAATCGGTATTTAGGGGTAAATATTTCATGTTAATTTTTAATCCGATTTTTGTGATTAATAACTTATTTTAAATACGATTTCCGGGATTTAAAAGAAATGTTTAGTTTAAATATTGATTCAATTATCTCTTTAATGCATTAGTTGCAATCCTGCTTATGAATCATCTGACTAAAAGTGATCCAATTCTGCGACAAATCTCTTCTACCGGTCTAATACACGCTCATTCCTTTCACTATGTGTGCAGCCTTAGGATCGCAAGTCGTGGGAACACAGTATAAATCACGTCACGTCATTCCATTTACCCTTGCTCTACCAAACTAGTATATAAAATATTGTTATTTTCTCGAATAAATAAATGCATTATATGTGCGCGCTTTTAGTTGTGTGTGTGAGTATGTGAAAGCTTGTGAAAATGAATAGATAAACATGTGCACTTGCAGCAACGTTTTTTTTTTTTTTTTTTTTTTTTTTTTTTATAGTAGGAGGAAGCATCGAAAGCCGGAGTGCGGGACTTTAATCCGCTAAACCTAACCTACTCCCACCTCATGTCTCTCCCACGGGACCACTGGACAAAGTATTACTTCATGGGAGAGAAGAAGACGTTTAAGTCTCCTCTATTGCACGGACTGACTGACGCCTAATCTGTTCTAAATGTCTCAATTTTGTCATAATTAGATTTGCCGCTCTGCTGACAGCTTTCCACTTTACAGAGGACTCGCACATATGTGCAGTCAAATTTTCCACCGTGACACTACCTCCCAGGGTAGTTTTCAATATTTCCCTTATACTTGAAAACCGTGGGCAATAAAAGAACACGTGTTCAGAGTTTTCTATACACTCTGTACACGTCGGACAGTATTGACTGAAGTCATGACGATATTTGAATAAATAGCTTCTGAAGCAACCATGCCCACTGAGTATTTGGGTAAGGTGGAAATCCAGGTCTCCATGTTTCCTACCTATCCACGAGTGTATGTCCGAAATCAGTCGGTATGTCCACCGTCCTTTGCATGAAGTTTGCCACCGCTGTTGCCACATTGCTATGCTTTTTATTCTCTCTTCTCTTTTTGCTGTGGTAGACGTCTCTGATAAGTTATATATTCGCGCAAATTCGTCTCCCTGGATGTCAATCGGTGCCATACTGGCTAATACCTCAGCAGCGTCCTTTGAAATTGTTCGGAAAGCACTTATCACTCGTATTGCTGAAAGCCTATGCACTGTGTTAATTGGTCTAGCATATGATTTTGTTTCTAGCGCCTGTATCCATATTGGAGCCGCATACAGGATCACTGAACTTATTGCCTTAGATATTAAACATCGTCGGCTGGCACGCACGCAGCCTTTATTTGCCATCATTCTAGACAACGCATTATATATTTTATTTGCTTTACTTGTCGCATTTTCCAAGTGTTCTTTGAACTTGAGTCTTGAGTCCACTATTACCCCGAGATACTTCAACTGCGGCTGTGAGGTAATCTCGCATTCTCCGATGGTCAGCGATATTTTCTCCTCAACTTTCCTTGAGCTTATGAGCAGGACTTCTGTTTTCTGCTCAGCCAGCTCTAGACTCATGGCAGTAAACCATCGGCGCAGACCATTTATGCTGTCATTGCATGTGATCCGGAGGTCATCCAGGTGTTTAGCTACAGCTACCACTATGAGGTCATCCGCATAAGCGATTGTTTTCACATTTTTTGATTGCGGTATTCTTAAAACCCCGTCGTACATCAGGTTCCATAGCAGCGGGCCTAAAACCGAGCCTTGCGGTACTCCACTGGAGATAGTGTAGCTCTGAGTTCCCTCGTCCGTCTCGTATAGCAATCTCCTATTTTGAAAATAACTTATTATAATATTTATTAAATACTGAGGAGCATGTATATCGTGTAGAGCTTTTATTATATTTGCCCACTTTGCGGAGTTGAACGCATTCTTCACATCCAGGGTTATTAGTGCGCAGTATTTTTTCCTACCACCTTTCCATCTTTTTCCGCTTATTGCGCATTTTGCAGTATCAACTATTTCTCTAAGTGCGTCAATAGTGGACCTCTTTTTAATAAAGCCGTATTGTCTCTCTGATAATCCGCCGGCTTTTTGGATTGCTAACTCCAAGCGGTTTCTTACAATGCTTTCGTACACTTTCCCAATTGTGTCGAGCATGCAAAGAGGTCGATAAGATGAAGGTTCTTCTGGTGGCTTTTTTGGCTTTGGGAGTAGAACCAGACGCTGTATTTTCCACGGATCAGGGAACACCTCTTCTAATAAACACGCATTGTACATATTAACAAATAAGCTGGGCCTTAGAGTTATGGCTTCCTTAAGTGCTCTATTTGGTATACCATCTATTCCAGGCGCTTTTGAGTTTTTGATTTTTTTCGCAATAGCCAATAGTTCGTCTTCTGTGACTAAAAGGGGTGGCTCCGTAGCTTCGTTTCGTTTAATATAGGAAATGGAGGCATGTGTCGGGAATAACGCTTCGACAACATTTTTCATAAAGGATGCGTTCTTAGGTTGCTGAGATTTATTTTTAAACTTCGACATACAAATTTTGTATGCCGTTCCCCAGGGGTCTATGTTCGCTTCTTCACAGAGCTTTTCGAAACAGGATCTCTTACTACGGATAATGGCTGACTTTAGGAGCTTTTTCTGATTTTTAAATGATTCTCTGAGGCTGATTTCATTATCACCTCCCTGATTACGCTGGTGACGGCGTCTAGCTGAGTGACAGAGCTTCCTCAGCTTGGCGATTTCGTCGTTCCACCAGTATACCGCCTTCCTATTTACATTGTATCTCGTCCTGCGCATAGTTGCATCGCATGCTGCAACTAGCTCCTTACGCACAGCGGATACTAAGTCGGCGGCATCTTCGCCTGATGCCTTTGCCGCATTCCAAGCGCTCTCAAAAACTTCTGTATCAAATTCTTTTTGCCGCCAACTTCGCCTTCGAGAGGTATTTTTCGGACAGTGTTCCGTTTCTTCGGAGAACGAAACTTCAGCAATTATAGCCATATGGTCACTATTTGTGTACATATCTGACACTTTCCACTTAATATGCCTGCTAAGTGCATCGTTAGCAAACATTAAGTCTATTATTGAACCTTTATTTCCCTTTTGAAAGGTATTTTGTGTCCCACTGTTTAAAATTGTAAGGTTTGTTTGACTCAAAAATTCTAGAATGAGGCGACCACGATGATTAGTAATTCTGCTACCCCAAGCAGTAGACCATGCGTTAAAATCTCCCGCTATTATTATTGGCGATTTGCTTCTGATTTCTAGAGATAACTCCAGGAGAAAATCTTCAAACTCGCTAATTGTTGCGCTAGGACGAGCATAACAGCTTACAAAATAAATTCCTTCTATATTCGCCCATGTAAAGCCATTATGGGATTCGTTAGAACGGGATGTGAAGGCTTGACCTTTGCAGGCCCATATTGCCGCCTTGCCACTTATATCTTTACTCCAAGTGCTTTCCGAACGTTGAGAGTATTGTTCGCTTAATAGGGCGACATCTATGTTTTCATCCAGCACCGTCTGTTTTAGAAGATCTTGTGCCGCAGCGCAATGGTTCAGATTTAGTTGCAATATCTTCATTTTTTCGTTGTCTTCAACATATCTGCGTATTTAGGACAGACCGTACTTAAAACGGAGTGCTCTCCTTTGCAGAGCATACAACATGGGGAATTTGTGCATGTTTTTGCCACGTGACCTGGGGTTCCGCAACGTGTACAAAGGGAAGACCTATCAATGGGGCTGCAACATTTGTGCGCTATATGTCCTAGTTGGAAGCACCTAAAACAACGAGTAATAGGTGAAAATTCTCGGAGGCGGCATATAGACCACCCGATCTTTACTTTGCCACTACACTTGCAGCAACGTGCTTGCAATGATTTGTAGCGCGTTGTTGTTGCCACTGCTGCGCACTGATAGCAAAACTGCTTGCCTATACATGTGTATGTGGATAGTTGTGCCACAGTTGTTGCATGAGACTGGCTTACCTTGCATTTTTTTACATTTTAATTTTTTATCGCCTTCATTTTCCTTTTCGGTTTTCATTTTCACTTCCACTTCTTGTATATTTTCGCTGTTTGCTTGCAGCTCGTCGTTTGCTCTAACGCTTGCACTCACTCTCTTCATCTCTCTCTCATACCAAGTTACAAATGTTGTTTTCCACTACTTTTTTCTACTATTGTGAGTACACTATGCATAAGTATATGTATGTATATATGGACAAATGCTGTTATTTTGCTCGAATGCAGGTAGTTTGTTACATATATACTTACGCTGCATATGAATATGTGTGCATGAATGTGTTTGTAACAATATCTCACAGCTTCACTCGAGTAGTCCTTTGGTATATTTATCATAATAGTAACTTATCCATATGCATATAATATATACATATGTACACATGTACGAACATAGTTCGTTCGTTTGCAACTCTGTCCGTCGTCGTTGTAGCCGTCGTTGCAGCTGCGAATTTGTTGTATTTGTGCATAACGCACGAGCAAATTTTTGCACATTGTGCTATGCTCACGGGTTGGATTGCTGCCTGGCTGTGGGCACAGCTGTTTGGCTGCCTGCTGACTTCCTCGGCTTGCGCTATGCGCGCCAATGCAGTGATAAAGAGAAACAGCAGCAAAAAATGAGGGAAAACTAATGCAATTGTTTTGCGCTTTTGTATTTTGTTTTTCGTTATTGTATTTTTGTTAATTTTTTCTTCTTCAGTTTTGCTCTTACTAGCCACAGGCTACTCGCATACATGCTAACTGTTTCATGAAGTTCCGAAGCAACGCTGCTGCAATCTCCAAAGAGCAGATGATTTTCAAAATGTTTGTTGTTTGCTTTTGTGTCGCCATCGCGTGCATTCGTAGGTACGTACGAGCGTATGTGACTCGCTCGCGTTACGTCGTCAGCGGCTTGTCGCTTGAATTGCAACCGTTTGCATTTGCTTTCAGTGTTTCGTGTGGTGTTCGTGATTCATAACGGCTTGAAAGCGAGGTGCAATTTGATTTTTTGTGTACATTCGTTTTCATTACAGAAAACTTTCGTGGTTACAGAGCTTTTTTTCCAGATATATGCTTACAAACGCCGTGAGTTTTGCTTTTTTACCGCTCTTTTATACATATTACACCTTCCCACATATTTACATATGTATATGTCAGTGTTATACCTTACACTATATACTTAAGTGTGCTCGTGAAAAGCCCATGTGTCGACGAATCTGCAAGTGCAAGTGTCGGTTGGGTGTAAAAGCCACACATATGAACTCACTCATCACACGGTTAGCGCTCCCGCTCTTCACAATTTCGGCCATAGTTGTTAGCAGCAGCTGATGACTGACAATAGTGGAGTGCTAAGTTAGTAAAATTGGGTTGTGACCCGTTTTGGAGTTGTGCTTTCCCGTGGTGGCGTTGAAGCCTTTACCATATATTATTTCCAATCTGCTGGGCGTGAGGCGTGCCACCAACCACCGTATATTATTGTTGCTACTTTTGTTATTACTATTATTTTCTGTTTTTGTCGGAAGTTCAGTTAAATATTCGTTGGAGCGGCATGTGACGACAGGCGAATTAGTTAGCACACACAGACATGTGGCTACTGCTGCTCAACGTGCACCCCCAGTGACCCAATTAAATGTTTGAAAACTCAATAAAATAGTGCATAGTAACTTTGACTTTCAATGTTGAAGATAGTGTTGGGTGCATCGGTGCGAGCTTACACAGTGGGCGTGGCATTTACACATTAGCTTACAAAATAATATTCCTATGGCGGCAAATACAATTGTATTTTTCATTGTGCTAATGTGTCTATGTGTTTGTGCATATGTGTATTTGAAAATGTTAGTGACTACTATACGCCATTTGTGTATTCTAATAGTTTTTAATTTCTTTGAAAGAACTATTTTATTTGTGTTATGTTTGCTTTCAAATTTACAAAAATAGTTGACTTATATTAAATCAGTCGACTGAAAGTTTTAGCACATTGACAGATTTTTTGAAATTAAATTTAGCGATTTCATGCTTCATTTTTTGTCACGCCGTAATGTAGGCAACAAAAACAGATATGTATGTGATATTAAAACACACAGTGAAAAGAAGTATATTTCAGAAATTTTTCCATTAATTCTTATTTTGTCTACTTTTATTGTTAAAAAGTACTTTTATTATTAAATAATTATAGATTTATAAATATACTTTTTATAAAAAAATGGTTTGAAAGTAAGAAATATGTATTAAGAAAATGAAGTAGAAAAGGGCGTAACTTTATTTGCTTTTAAATTCATTACATAAAAAATTTTAATATAAAAATAATTTGTTTATAAAAAATATTAAATATTTTCCTTATTTAATTATTTTTTGTTCCCTTTATTAAAAAAAAAGTAAAATCTTTAATGCTGAAAATCAATTTAAAATTTCAATTTAATATTAATTTGAAAATTTTAAGCTTAAACATTTTTTCTTTGTTTTTTTTAATTGTTTTTTAAAGCTTAAACATTTTTTCTTTGTTTTTTAATTGATTTTTTTTATTATTTATTTTTTATTCATTTGTTTTTTTTTTTTAATTTATTTTTTATTCATTTGTTTTTTTTTTAATTTATTTTTTATTCATTTGTTTTTTTTTTATATTTTTTTTTTATTCATTTTTTTCATTTGTTTTAATAAAAAAATTAAAATCTTAAAATCAATTGTGAATTCCAATTTTGCACTCATTAAACATGTGTGAATGTGTTCACTCCCGATTTTTACACTTTTTGCTTCAATTGTAGATCGCAAATATGCTAGCTTTGCATACAAGAACTCATTACAGTTCTCAAAGACACAATTTGTTCAGAGCTTGCATCAGTCAGTAGTCTAAAAACACATTTTCTTTCCTTTAAGCTCAAAAACAGTAATAAGAATTGCCTGTGTCTCACATTTGCAGCCACATTTTACTAAAATTATACAATTTGAGTGAAATAACTAGTGTTTGCTAGAATTTCCACAATACATATGTATGTATAGTATATGCACATGTAATCATATACAGCTGATATCACATGTCATGAGTTTTCTAAATATAGGCAATAATAATTGCATATAATATACTAAGTGTTTTTGTTGTTATCGCAGATATGATAACACATCTAGTTGATAAAAGTTTAATGTATTTAATTTTTTGCTAGAAAAACATGCATATTTTTGATCCAGGGTTGCCTTTCTAATATCTCCCCTATTTTTATTATTATTCCTATTATTTTTCAAGCGCTTCACCTTTGTCATTGCCAAATGACGTTTGTTATCAAATGCCTCTTAATTGTTATTTACATAACAACATTTGTTTCCATGATTTTCGCCAGCAATGACGTCACAATTTTCGACAAAGGCCAAACCATAATGGCAGTTCTGCTTCGAGTGCATACACTTAGCATAGCAAATGTTTAATTAATTTCTGATTTTATTTAGGATTTTTTATCGTCTATTGTTTGCAGCTAATAAACACAGTCCAGCGCTATATTAGCACAATTCTTTCACCTTCAATTCATTGCCTTATTAGCGGCTTTTGTAGCTAATATTTGTTTTTGTTAGTTTATGTTTTTCACTTGCTCATTTTTTCCGCACTTGTCACTTGTTTCGTGCAAAATAATGCTTGCTGATGATTCACTGCCACTTGAATGGCTTCTATCTGCATATGTACATATGTCTGTCTGTATGTATGTATGTGTGTGTGCTGGTAAACATTATTGTGTTGGTGCTTGATGCGCCTATAATGGATTTTATTTTTAAACGTTTTTATCTCTTTACAACTTTTCTTTCATTTATGAGTAGCTGGCCTAGCAACAGTTTTGTTGTTGCTGCCTTGTGTACATATTTCATTTTGTCTGTAAAAATCAACTAATTCACCTATTCCACTCATTAATTTGTTGACTCTATACTGAATTTATGTTTGGTTTTGAATTTGCATTGAATGCATTCGAAATCGCCTTATCTAAAATAAATATGTTAAATCGGCGCAGATTAAAAAACAATGCTCCATTGGCTGCACTTTGTACCCCCGACGTCTTAGTTAGCGCTAATGCTCAGTGGCAATGTATAATAAATGTACCGTTTACATTTTTATGTCGAATATGTATATGTGTGTTTTAGGCTTTGAGCATTAAACTTAGCATATTATATACATTTTTCTATTTAAACGTTAATATATACATACATATATATTTTTTAAATTTCTCTTAAGACCTATGTACATTTTTTTGGAAATTGAAAATCCATACATACATATTACATTTGCCGCAATATACACATGTTCAAACTTAAATATGTACATATGTAGGCAGTACAAGATCTCATTTTAATATTGAGTGCATATCTACATACATACATATATTTTATATTTTATCAGCTGAAGCAACAAGTGCAGGACAACAGCTGTACTTTTACGTTTATATGTATGTATGTACTTTTGAGTAGATAATTACATACAGACGTACGTGTTAACTTATTAGTAATCAAGTCTCTATGTACATATTCCCATACTTATCAATGTTTGCATGTGCTTGTGTATTTGTATTAGCCCATAAAATATAATACGGTTAAATAAAACTGTATTTAATTGTCGACATGAATTTTGTTGATTATTTCATGCATTGGCCCAATTATATAAACTGCTATATACATATGTATGTATGTATGTATGTATATACATGTGTACATAAATTATTGCTATCGTAACAAATCATATGGTTGCTTGTTGTGCATTAATGAGCAAGTTGTGCTTTAATAAGCGGATAATGAAAAGAAAGTAAGCTTAAAGCTTAGTTATAATACATTACAATTATGCAGTTAACAAAATTATGTTTTATAAAATTTAGTGTTATAACAAAATTACTTTTTAAATATAAAGCGAAGTATAGAAAGGTTTGCGTGAAGTATTTTCAAAAATCATTCATAGTGTCTGGTACTGCCTATTTTTTGGCAAGCTTTTAGGCGCAATATCAATAATTTTTAAAGTTGGCGAGTTTTGTTGCCTTAAATTGTTTTATCTCGAAAAATTTACACAATTTATCACATAAATTCTATAGTTTTATTTTTTTTTTTTTCACTTTTAATAAATTTTCATATTTTTATTAATTTTTAAAAAGTTAAACAATTTATTAAATATTTTGAAAATTTTAAAATTTGCAACTCATAGGAACAATCTTATTCATTATTTTTTTATGTAACAGTACATTAAGTATTATAATTACTTAAAAAGTTTATTTTTTGTTTTTATAGTTTGTTTTATTTATTTTTTGTTTTTGTTTTCATAGTTTATTCTGCTGTTTTTATACAAACACTTTTCTTTTAAAATCCATACAATAATTTTTAGTACTGTCGTGAAATGTATAAAAATATTAAAATTCTTAAATTTTTTAAATATAATGTAGCATTTTTTCACAACATTTCTTCATTAAAATCATTTTACAATTTTTCGAAAATTTTCCACTGAGATGAATCCCTTAAGAAAACTGTTTGTTATACATATATGCGTTGACAGTTGGTCATAAAACAAAGCAGCTTTATAATTTATTGAATTTAGTAAATAGTCGGCAATATCCTTGTTGATACTCCCTTGGATGTTATTTTCAACTGAATAAATTTCACCACCAAATTTCAATCATGTAAACAATAATATATTTTACTGGCAATTTGTTTTTGTTGTGAAAACACATTTTACCTGTGAAAAAAGCTAAAAATTAAAAATTTTAACATCAATTTATTATTATAAAAATGTGTTTCAACAAAAATATAATATTAAATTTATAGTAAGCTATAATCATACATAAATTTAAATAATATTTTATACAAATGTAAGCAAAATTTTTTAAATATTTAAAATTTTTACATTTCATTTCTTTTTAACAAGCTCACAATATGCTTTATACTAATGAATCCTTCTTCTTTGATTTGCTTTTTTTTCAGAATAATAAACACCTTAGACAAGTGTGGAATAATTCCGATGAGAATTCAGTTCCATAACACTCAAATAAAAAGCAAAATGGATTACTAAATGCAGTTGAAATCAATCAACAGCAGCAACAGCAGCAGAAGCAGGAGATCAACACAATTGCATTGCGCAATAGTCACGCCCACACCACCGAACGACGACCACAACGACGATAACCAGCACCATCCCTGCAAATCCCCCAACCGCCGGCCAACGCGTAAAGATCAACTGGAGTTAAGGAAGCAAACTGTATGCGCATCTTAAAACCCACAAAATAACAAAGGATCCACAGCAGCAGCCTTATCCACACGGAAAAATACACGCATCCCCCACAAATACACCACAACAACAACAAAAAAAGAAAATATAATACATTGGACTAAAAGCAGTCAGCGAGAACAAATGAATTTAAAAACAAACATTAATATCTTGCGTTTAAATAATTTAACAACACAAAAAAGCAGTTAATTCAAAGAATATTCCGATTAATTCAGCAAACAAAGCGTTAAACACCTGTGCAACGCGGTAAACTGCATAAAATTGCAACACAACACAGTGTGCAACAGTGAAATTTAGCAAATTCAATCATAATATAACAACAACAACTCGCGTTTACTACTTGCTGGGCAGCCAAGCGACGATCCATAATTATTTGTCGCCACCAAATGCCAGCAATTTGAGAATATAACCTATAAACGGCAACACGGCCAAACCGCAAACAACATAGAGGAGCGTGCGCTGGCACAACACCACCGCAACAACAACAGCAACTTATAATGATTTTGATATAATTTGTGAAAGGTGTCACACCAAAAACAAATTAAAACAAAAATATTTCAAGTTTTCTGTTTATCCCTTCTCGTCATAAGCGTTTTAATAGCTTTTACTGTCAATTATTTAGTCTACATTCACGGAAGCACTATTCGGCGGAGAAAATATATTGACGACAACTGAACGCGCACCCATTTTGTTTGGATTTATAATTTAAATAATAAATAAATTACACAAATAATAATATAAAAATTAAAATTAAATCAATAATAAAACTAAATAAATAATAATAAAAGCGCGTAAATTTCGCAACTTGCACAATAACACCACAACAACAATATATAAACAGCAAATTCAAAACCAAAGAATTTCAAACAAAATCTCCAGTAGAAAAGTAGATTGTTTACTAACAATTTTAAGTAAAAAAAAACAGCAACAAAGCATAATTGTGTTGTTATACCACCATTGTAGTTTCGTAGACACATACATACATGCATACTTTAGCCATGATGTATCAAGTAGAGAAATTTGCTTAAATATGTTTGCAACATTTTCCGGCCCCGTGGCAGTGTGTCAACAACAAATGCAACAGCTAAAACCACAACAACAAACGCAAACCTTTGTTAACATGTTGTACGCAGCGTTGTGCATTGTTATCCACGCATCGGAGGTTGCACCGAAAAATGTTTAAATTCCATGCGATAAATTGTGTTCATTACAACAACCACAAAAACAACAATTATCGACTATTTCAGCACATCATTGAGGTAATAACAACGACGACGACGACGACGACGACTGGAGCAGGGAGGCAACGTGTAGCCATCAACAACAACAACAACAACTAGTGTAGTTAGCAACAGCGGAAGCAACACCATTAACAACAACAACCGCATCAGCAGCGCGAGACAACGGTGATTATTGCTCAAATGCAAATTGCAGTTGTCGCCTGGTGGTCGCCAGCAATTGTCGCATTCGCAGCTGTTGTCATCATCGCCGCCGTTGCCGCCGCCGTCGCAGCAGCAGTCACGCTACATAGTAAAGCTTAAACTTCCCTCAGCGATTGGACAACGTCTTACGCTAAAAGTATTGTGCTAATTTCTACGTAATCGTAACTCAGTCACTAGTAATACTAGTTAATTAACTGTTAATTGCATCCTTTGTGGCACCAACCAACAACACCCTCGACGATTGAACGTTTCATCACTGATCGATTGTGTGTTTCGTGGCTAATTCGTGCAATTCCACTTGAATCCTTAAGTGAAAAGCTATAGGTATGAGCACATGTTTGCATTTTATTGCTATTCTCTTTTTAGTTTATTCGTTTCAGTAGCACCAGAAGTGGCATACAAATTTAATTATGAAATAGTAGTGTTTTTTCTTTTTTTTTTTTGAAAATTTATGTACTAATAATTGTTTTATACACTTTTCAGTAGTTTTTACTAATTAATGTTATTAATAAGCACAATACTATATACCGCAATGTATGATGATAACGCTAGGGTCCAATGCCATTTAATTTAATTTTTTTTTTTTTCAAAATTAACATTTTCTCTTTATTTATCATTTTACATGTATTTTGTTTATACTAAAAATGGAGTATGTACTTATAGAGCATAAGTTGATTTGCTACATGGATTTTGCTTTTCTTCTGCGTTCGCGCGCTTACATATAGAATTAGAGCAAAATCACTTTCGTTTGGTTTTTTATTGTTTTAAATTCATTTTATTTCTATAAGCTTTTTTTACTTTAGTTTACGTTCGATTGTTAGTGAATTGAGAAGTTTGGTTTTAATTAACAACAACAATGCAAAGAAATGTGCATCTGAACAAAATTGCAGTGGACCTCAACGCGTAAAAAAAACAACAAACCCATTTACATACATACAAAAGCAACATTTTTTCATACATACATACACATGATATACATATGTATAGCTGAATGTATGTATGTGTGCATGTAGATTGGTTAACTAGTAATTTGATGTGTTTGAAAATAGTGTGGCACATAAAAGCAGGCGTCGGTAATTGTAGGCTGAGCTTATATTGTGGTTTCCGTGTGTCCGTTTCATAACTCGATTTTTCACACTATAAGTTAGTGATTTTCACAGCCATATTCAGCTGTAAATTTGAGAGGAACTTTTCCAATTGCTTTTAGCCCACATTTACAAGTGATCTTACGCATTTTGTTGCTGCTTTTAGCAGAAAATCATTACTATGTAACTTTGGCCACATAATTAGTTTCTAATTTTAGATTTTTACCGTTTTTCCCGCATGTTTCGTGTAAATGAAAGTAGTTACAAAGTGTTTTTCCATTTCTTCCCAACTTGGATCCGTAGCTAAATATGTATAATTCGCATATAGAAAATTTGTGCCACAAAACGCAGTCGAAAGCAAAAGTTCCTTCAAAATTCGTAAATAGCATATTAATATATAACATATCAAGCTGTTGAAAGCTATATACATACTTCATATGAACTTTACATACAAAAATTGCTTTGATATTCAAATGTTTCGAATGTGGCCAGGCCGTTTTCGAAAAAACAAACAATAAAATTGTAATTGCCTTGGATAATAATTCATACCAAATTTCGAGAAGATATTTTGTTAAATAAAAAAAAATACATACAAAAAGTTAAATTGGATTGTCAGTATGTATGGCAACCATATACTATAATACTCCGATATCGACTGTTTAGATCAGATACTTGCGAAGAAAATACATAAATGTGTAAATTTTCAGATCAATATCTCAAAAACAAGTTCGCGTATTTAAAGACAGATAGATGAACATGGTCAAATAGACTCAGCTCGCCAGTGCGGCGATTATTATGTGAATATTTATTAATAAATATATTATAGGGTCTCCTAAATCTCCTTCTGGGTGCTACAAATTTCGTGGCAAACTTTATATACCCTGTTCAGGCTATAAACGTATGGCTCGTTTATTTCACTTGGCTGCTAACATTGTTTTCTAACACACTGTTTTAATGTTTATTTTCTAATCGTAGTTTTGAAGTGTTTTTTCATTAGTAAAATATTTGAACTAGCAATTTCTTAAGCACTATGTGCAAAACCATTTAATAAAATGTTTATGCTCGTATTGCAAACAATTTATATTCAAGTGATGCTAATTTTTTTTACTATCTTTCTTTTTCTCTTTAATTTCTTCAATAAAAAATAAAAAAAAAAAACTAAAAACATCAAAAAAAATATATATATCAAATAGGTATGAAATATCCTCAACTTGTGTCGACGCGTGCGGTGAACGCCATATCCGATTGGCTAGTAGCCCGTTTGGAGCAGTTAGGCGTTGAGGCCCCACATATTTATACACGACTACTTCTGTCACTTTTACAATCGACTGTACAACTAAATGATCCAATTGAATTCAGCAATTTAGAAGTAATTAAAAGCTTTTTTTGAGTTAACACTTTCCATGTTCCAATCGATACTTTGAGCTTGAAAAAATTTAATATTAACTTGTGAAAGCAAAAAAAAAATCGATTTTTTTAGAAAATCACAAACAAACTTATATTCAGCATGTAACTGAAAGTATCGATTTGATTTCGAATTATTTTTACAGGGTTTTACAAGGTGCTAATATGGTTTAGTTAAAGGATTTGCAAATTTACATTTTAGTTTTCAAAATTTTTAAATATTATTTTCAAAAAAAAAAAAATGCTAAATATTGAAAATACAGTTATGTATTTACGTATACATAAATTTGGGGATTTATTAAAATTTTCTTAAGACACATATATTTATTTTATTACATTTATTAATTAAGTTCATTATGGATCCTTTAACACATATCCATTGCCGGCGAAAATACCCTGTATTTTAGTACGCAAATTCAGTCTAGAACTAATTTTATTTTATCTGATATTCCAGTCATTTCTTGCGAGCCGTAAAGGAAGCGGTAGGCGTTACCGAGAGTGCGATATTGACGAACTTAAGAAATATAATGCCGTGCAGTGTATAAAGAACATCGTTTCGTCAGACCAGGAGGTATGTAATACAATCAAATAGGGAAGCTAATAAAGTAGAAACAAATATTAAAAACGAGAAACATTTTAGCTTCGGTTTCACAGATGCTATAAAAAAAAAAAAATTGTTCCCTCGGCTATATGCTATAGTGATTCGATCTAAATAATTTGTTCGTAGATTGTACCTTTGTCTTAGGCAATAATCTATGCTAAATTTTGTGAGGCTATCTTCTCAAATAAAAAAGTTTCCAGACAATTACTTGGTTTTGATCGGTCAGAAATATAGCATAGGGCAGTTTTATATGCTATAGCGGATAACTTTTTGATAAGAAAAGAATGTGTGCAAAATTTCTATTCGATATTTCAAAAAACAGAGGGACTAATATATTTATAGTCTCCGATGTTTCCTTTTGGGTGTAACAAACTTCGTGCCAAACACAGGACATAAAAACATCGAACTTCAAATATTATCGAAAAATTTTATTGAATTAAGAATGGCCCATCTATGGCATTTAATTAACAATTCTTATGCAATCCCTTATGAATTTTCTCATTAAAAATATTTTCCAAAAATTTTGCACTACATATTATAGCGAATATAATTTACTAAAATATTAATTTTATTACACAAAATATATTTTTAGATCGCATCTATTGAGAACCTCGTTGAAGAGCTCTTTGAAAGACTTAAAGACATTGAGAAGCAATCCAGCGATAGTGAAGACGATGATAGGGGTCCAGTAGCTACGCTTTCTATCACCCACCGTTACAATAGATCGCAGCAAAGAAGAGAAGTGCCAACCAATAGTAAAAGTTGCAGAGCGAGTTGCGCAGCCGAGAGTAGTAGATACGCAGAAGCAGCTGGAACATCAGCTAGTGCCAAAAGATTGCAAGAACGTGAACGAGAATATTGGCGCGCTTTTCCCGCGCTCTCGAAACAAATGGGTGATATAGCTCCCCGCTGGCGCCACACTTCCAAGTGGATGTTATGGCCTTCGGACAAACCCAAAGACGACGCTAAGAAAAACGCTTCTACTAGTAGCGCCAGCTCGACAATGTCTAGTAATTCCGATGCGGAAGACGGCAACCAAGCAGCCGCAAGACTCGCTAATGAGCAGATAAATATTAAAGAGGAAGAAGAAGATGCAATGATGGAAGATACCGTGGAGAATACGGAAGGTGCAGCTAATGTATCTGGAGTAGAGTTGTGCGACGACATAGTGGATGAGAATGATGAAATCGATGATGACGAAGCTAGTTGCAGCGCTAACGCAGCTGGTTATGGCAGCGGTGCTATAAAACGAAATTCCAAACGTCGCCGCAGTCGTGGTAAGTGTAAGTTGGCAACAAACTATTTTTGTTCAAACTAATTGGCGGCATTGCATGGTTTTGACCTAATAACGTTTTTATTTGCCACATTTTAGCTTTATCGCGCAAGAACCCAGCTGGCGGAAACAACTCTGACTCCAATAATGCTGGCAACAATCGATCACAAGCAAGTGGCGGTAAAAACAAGCGCAATCTATCGCCCAGCTGTTGGGATACCGATTTCGAGGGATGTTGGGAGATGGGTCGCGATTTAATCAAAGAATTCATAGCGAGCCAAAATCGTAATGCACGCAACCGCAGCACTTCGGAGAGCGCCGTCTCGTACAATAAGCAGAGTGCGACCGAAGTAGCACCCACTAACGACGGCGCTGTTGATAATTGTGAAGCAGCTACAAACGCCAAGCAACAGCAAACAACTGAAGAGCGTTTGTTCGAAAACAAAGATACTGCTGAGGATGAAAAAATTAACGCCAACAAAGCCGTTACACCCACATTACCACCAGTCGATATGTCGTTCTGCGATTATGATGATTTCGACGATACACTCGCCTCTGTGTCCGAGCTGACCAATGATGGGCCCTTGTCAATGCTAGCAACTAGTGAGGGTGCTTGTGCCGTGCCACCATCTACCAACGCTAAGCGTCTTTATGAGCGCGAATTGTTACCAAAAGATACGAAATCCGATGTACAGTCGGATTTTGCACAATTCGAAGCAAAATTCAATAGTAGCGTCGAAGCTTTATGGAAAGATGCTGACCGCAGTGAGCAGAAGGGATTCAGTCCATTTGGTGATGGCAATAAATTAAATATTTTCAACTTTGGCAGTGGCAATAGCAAACACTTTTCCGGACCCACCTCGTTACCGACCGATGCGCCATTTTCAAGAAATTTAAAAAACTTTTGGTCTAACTATTACAATCACCATTTTGACTTAAGTAAAATGCTGCCGACAAGCGTAATTGGCGAAAAGGCCAAAGAACTCGATGTATTGATGCAAAATAAAGCAAACGATAAGGGTGAAGCTGCTTTCAAGGTGAGTGCAACGTTGTATTTTGGCTGGGAATTAAAAAAAATAATAAAAGATCATATTTTTTTGTTTAAATACGATTTTTTTTTAAATACGATTTATTATATTTCTTTAAATACGATTTTATTTTTTCGTAATTAAATTTTTTTAATAATATTTATATAAATTTTCAGTTAAATGGTGCTGGTTTTAGTGAGGCCAACAATTTCTCCAATACCCAACAAGGAGGTGCCAACACAGCTGGTGGTCCTACAAGTGACTACTACTCAATGCCAAGCAATTTGGAGGATATTGAGAAAGCCAAATCGCAACGTTCCGGCCTACGTCACAATAGCGGCTGCAGTGACAGTGGCAATAGCTTGAGTGCGCACAGAGCTGGCGGCACAATTGGCGAAGAGCGCAAAACACCGGTGGCTCTCTTTCTACAAAACTCGATTTGGTCAGAGAACGCTAATTTCGGCGGCGGCGATTCAGATGAAACTTTCTACTTCAAAGTCCATAATTCTGGCAATCAGCTGAACGCATATGATGACAACCAACGCGAAGAAACATTGCAATGCGATGCCACAACCAGTGGCGTAAATATAAACAATGGCAGTGGCTTTGCCTTTACCGCGCCCTACTCGGCTTCCAAGTGGTCGGAAGGTATTAATGCTGGACCGCCACAAGGTAATGTGCCAACACCGCTATTACAGCACAAACAACAGTGCGGAAATCAAAATAACAGTTATCATCTTTCATTGAACTCAACCGATTGCACAGATTCATCTTCGTCGAGCGCATGTACACCAGGTGCCTCAAATTGGCATCATCTGCCCAAAAGTGATGCTAAAAATGATTGGTCCGCCGAGCAAATGCGCGACACAAACGCGGCACATGACGCTGGCAGCACGGCCGCACCGAAAATTACGCTCGCCAATCACTCGACAACAGGCAGTGGCTTCGTTGCATATTCACGCATTAAAGCCGTCTTAAAGTTGCAATTGTCAAGCGATGGCAATGCCATGAACGATGCTGCAGCTAAGCAGCAGCAGCGAAATTACCCACCACGTACGAATAGCAAGGAACAACAACAACGTTATGCACTCGATATGATGGATGATGGCGAAAATCTACTGACTTCCGAACGCACACATTTCCATCCTATTAAATCGTATGCGGATGGGCACACATTCGATATTTGCAGTGAATTGGATGTTATCGAGTACGAGCGTTCGGCCAGCGGTTATCTGTACTACGAAGAAGAGAAATATCTTGAGTACACGCGTAACGATAATTTTATGGTGGAAGATGATGGTGGCATTGGTGCCTCAGCCAACCCCTTGTATGCCAATTCGAATTGTGAGGCAGCCACAGCTAGCGCCAAGGCCAATTCCGCTAGCCACAGCAGCAAATTAAAGCGAGTCGAGCGGGATTTCGTCATAAAATTCCGTGTGCAACGCACTGAAATCGCTTGCCAAACGGACCCAGAGCCGCCAACTGCACGTGCGGTAGTGAGCGCCAACAAACGCAATGGTGCTATGAATGCATCAGCAACAACAAAAACAACACAACTGCATCCAATAAGTTTGATATTCTCAAATGCAGCGAAAAATTTGAAAGCAAACGCCGCAAACGAACTTGTCTACAGCGACACCGTGGAGGCATTTACGCGCGCTATGGCACACTTCCCGCCGCCGCAGGCGTCGTCTAGCAACCATTCGGCTTGGTGGTCAATGGGAGCTGATGTCGGTGATCGTCGGGCGGCTAGCAGCAACTGGAATGTCTACCAAACACAGCCGAAGCTGCAGCAAAATGCTAAAAACAATAATAATGATGAAGATGACGCTGGCTGTGATGCGGTACATTTCCATGGCAGCATTGATGAGTTACCCGATAGCATGGCCGCTCTCCATGCAGATGTAGATATGACAAGCTTAGAGCAGCAATGGTCAATGAATGAGATACGCAAGAAGTGCAAAGAAGCCGGTCACATGGCTGCTGCTGATGCTGTTGACGGCGGCGCCATCGAGTCTGTTTGGGGCATGTGTGCCGCCTGTAATAATGAATTGAAATCCATACCGGCCAATAGGCTATTGCGCGACGAATTGCAAGTGGAGGCTGACCAGATAATGAGCGATTTGAAAAACATGCAAGATTTATACATAGGGCGTACCGGTAATGCAGCTGATGCCGATGATGATGATAATAATAATAATAATAATGCTGAGAATGTCGACGAAGATCACCAATGTGATGGTGAGAGCGCCGCAGAGACTGTGACTAGCGACAGCGATTGGTGCGCCGAAGATATAACTGCTGATGTGGCGGATGAGTGTGTCGTTAATACAAGTTCGCAGAATGCCAATAATAATGAACTAAATGAAGATCATACAATGCAGCAGGCAGACTCTCCGAATCAAACTACTAACACTGTGGATGGTGCTGCCAACAATCTCAATGATTCCGAGACGTTTACGGTAATACAAAAAGTAAATCGTCTAATCGCCGAATTATTGCGACCCGACAACAATGCTGATGGCGTCAAACAAATGGGCAAACAGAATGCCAACGCTGCATGTGCGAAAGTTAATGAGTCACGTCAGGTGGAAGCTGAAGCAACACAATTTAGCGGTAATTTGTGGCATACTAATAGCAATGAACGCAATATTTGGCAACTGAATGCAGGCGACAACACAAATAGCTTAATTGTGGCTGGCGGTGGTGGTGTTCTAGGCAGAGGCGATAGTGTTAGTGGTGGTGGTGGTGTCGGTGGTGCTATGCATCCAATACAACTTTTGCGCCAATTCAATGTGAAGCCATTGGAGACTGCTGTAGCCAATGTGGATAACGTATTCCCTTCAGCCGCTGCGGCTGATGTAGATAAATACCACAGGCAAATGAGTTGGGAGCATGAAAATTTAGCTAGAATTTGGCAGACATCACCACCGTCACCACCACAGACACAAAATGCCACTATGACAATAAATGATGCCAAACCACAAGCCGCAACCGAACAAAAACTCGTAGACCCCTATGAGCAGCAAGCGGATATCGCTGAGAAAAATATGCGCAATCTACGCGCCAACGCAGATGTGAGCGTGGAAGCGGCCGCTGCCAATTTACTATTGGCGCAAGATTTTAAAAAGCACAAGGAAAGCAAAGTGGCTGCAGCTCTAGCTAACGCCCAGCTAGTCGACTCGGCTTTAAAATTTAAGGTATTAATTTGAAACAAATCAATGCTACATCTATTATTTGCATAAGGAATTGCTAAATTATTAATTCCCCCCTAAATATTATTGTTTTCTTCTAGGCAATCACTCGCAAACGTCGTCATTCGGCTTCACAAAATTATTTTCACGCGCATTTAAATAGCAGCGCTACGGCAGCTGTTGCTGCTGTCAATAGCCTGGTTGGCGGTGGTGTCACACCATTGCAAAACAACAACAACAATGAGATTGCCAATTTAAATAGTTATACCTTGAAGTCGTTGCGTAACACGCGCAATGCCAATGAGTTGAGTTTGCAAAATTTTCTGAATGCTTCGCTGCGTTTCGGTGCCGCTGCAGCCGTTGCCGTTGCCGCTTCTAACGCCAAGAAATGTTCCGATTTGGCCAATAATCTTTGTGGCGCAGATTTTGCATTCGGTTGCGATTCAACTGCAACTGCGGCCGGTCGAAATCAAACGATCATCACCTGCAAATATCATTTGACTGCAATTGAGCCGTTGGGTGTGCAGCAGCAAAATCATGACGACGACAATAACGAATATGGCTTGTTTACTGGCAATGGCATCGACGGCGAAGGCAATACAGCGGCACCGCTCTCTAGCATCCTCGACAAGAATCCATCTATATTGAAGCATGTCACCATGGTGTCACGTCCGTTGACGCGTTAAAATGCTTCGCTCAATTTAAAAAAAAATTTCAAGGTAAGCACAAGCTTTGATTAATTTTGTTTTATATATGAATTTTTAAAGCTCAACTAAATAATTAGAAATGTGTGATGTGCAAAGTAATATTTTACCAGAACAATTTTTAGCAGTTTAAAAATTTAATATTTTTCTTTGTCAAGGGTAAATTGATTATTTATACTTTTTATTAAACGAAAACACATTTTCCCTAATTTTTCATTATAAACTTTGGATTTACGGTTTTTCAATTTACATTAATCCCTATATAAATCGGGATATTTTTTCAATCTGGTATTGGAGATTCGAAGTTTTAAAATAATATAGAATTAAGAGTTTCAGGATTACAAAATAAAAAAATAATTTTAAATGCAAATTCATTTTCTTTTAAATGCACTATTTGCAACCCTGTTTCTTAATGCATTTACATACATACATCAAAATTGTTGTTGTTGCAATAACACATTTCACCATGCATTTGCTAACTGTTTCTAATTTTTCTACAGGTGCTGCGGCTCAGGATTTTGTCGGATGGAATGGAGACGTTAACATTAGAAAAAAATATTCAATTGAAACAATAGAACTTTGGCAACAACAGTATCAACGACAACAAAATAGCATTCACCACATGGAATCAGAAAAAGGAAAATGAAACATAATTTACTAGAAAAAAATAAACAAAAATCAGCAAATCAAATGGTGCATAACGGTTGCAAAATGCGTCAAGAGTATCTTAAAAAAATAGTAGCAACAACAAAAAATATAAATACGAGAGATAATTCATGTTAATTTTCGTAAATTTAGTTAGATCAGCTTATCGTTTATGTGTAAAATTTTATTTAATACCTTACTTATATACTTTCTTTTTTTTTTGTTTGTTAAATGTTGTAAATTATTCATATGCATACATACGTACTCTCAAACATATAAGGAACCGCGATTTATATAAACAATTAATTACTTAAACACACATAGATACGAGAACACATTGAAAAATATTCAAATATTTATGTATATTATCTATGTTTAACGATGATTACTCAAGCATTACAGCTGCATATATCTTTTTTGACTTTTTTCATTTACTTTCGTTAACTGTATTTATATCCTTGCTTAACTTTAGTTTTTTTCTCTTTTTTTATAATTTTTTTATTTTTTTGTTTTGAGTCAACTGTATTATCAAACTCTTAAATATTACGTTTCCAAATTTAATTTAAAACTACAAAAAAAAATTAAAAACATAAAAATGTTGAATGCAACAAAAATTAAAAAAAAAATTAAATGTATAGAAGAACACATGTATACACGAAAAGCAAAACTGCAAAAATGTAAAAAAAAAATTATAATATGAAACATGTATGTATGAGATCCCAAAAAATATTCATGTTAAATTTTAGCTGCATGTGAAAGAGAAGCAGTAATAACGTAAACAAAAATTAATGTTTGCATTCCTTATAGTTTCGTTGTTAGCCAACAACAATGGCGGCGACGTATATGCAACATTATATAAAAAAAATCGGGTTCTTTAGCGAAACTTATACAAATTTGCAACACCCCATGTTCACTTAGTGCAAAAATTACGCGAAACTAAGGAAATCGAACCTAACGTCGTAGCAGAACAGCACCTAAAAGGAAACCCGTCCCAAAAAAAAACCGAAAAATTTAATAAAAATAATAATAATAATACAAAATGATATGAATGATATATAAAATTGTTTACCGAATTGAATGTGCACCGCGTTAAATAACTGATTAGTCAAAATGCCACTTTATTTCTGCTAACTTCAGTTAGATTCACACATTTTTCATATTCGTTTCAGCATTTTCTCTATCAAACAATAAAATTATACGTACCGAGCACTGTTTTTTATCAGGTGCCACCAAAAGCTTACACGGAAATTTTGTGTCGCGATACACGATTTAAGATTCAACAGTTTAATCTTCCACTTGTTTGGCAAAGTAAATACTTTTTTAAAATTTTCAGTCACTTAACCTCAAAATAGTTAATTCATATTTTTTTATGATTTCGATCTCTCTCTTCATCTTTCTTTCGATTTTACTTTCTTGCACATTCAATAACGGTAAATATCACATAAAACTCATCGACAACAAATAAAAACTCCACCTCCGCGCAAAGTGTGTGCAAAGTGTTGTAACAAACGCAACCCCATCCAAACACACTCAGGCACCACTTTAAATGACTTTAGTTGGATTTGGCGTAGCAATATTTAGACAGAGGTCAGGTGCAAATTAAGAACACGTTGCACCTTTTTGTTGTTAGGCAAAATAAAGAAAAAACAATGTTGAGTTTATTTGTATTATGAAAAAAAAATGTAATAAAGAGAACCACTTAAGGTTCGCGAAAAAAAAAACAAAAAGCAAACCAAAAATGCGCTCATTTATTTATTTATTACAAAGAAAATTTGAAAATTGCCAATGTTTTGTGAAAAGAATTATGGTGAGGTTAAAAATATTTCGCAGACACACAAACAGATAAGGCATTGCCATGAAAATTCGCGTATTTTGTCATATTTCAATATCCACGCATGCATGCTATATGTGTGTCTGGGTAAAACAATTAAAGGCAAGCCTGGTTTTAGCTGTTGCATTCACTAGAACTACGAAAATTTATTTTTGGCAAATTATAGAACACGTCTTGTTATTAAAATCTATTTAAAGTCGCCTGTTGGTCACATAACTCGAAAAATGTGCTCTTTACCAATAACAGTAAAACTAATTGATGAAGATATGCAGCAAAAATGCTGAGACTGGTATAAAATTATACCATTTCCAGAAGAAAGAACACGGACACATGCGCTTGCGCTAATATTGGCCACGCGTGTTTAGTGCAATGCAGTTAATTATATAATTTGTTGGTCGATTTTTTTTTTTTTTTTTGTTTTCTATGTACAAATTGCATACACATACATACATGTATGCTTTCAAACATAATATTAATAATATTAATTTTTAAAGTTATTCACTGTTCGATTTTCTGTTAATATATTTGCGTTGCTTTTGTTAAATATTTCTATGGCTATTTCTGTCGTTTGTTTGTTTTTATTGCTTTACAAGTTTTCTTTGTTAAACTGTCCGAGTACAACTCTGCGTTTGCGTTTACTTGAATTATTTACACAAAATGTTGCAAAATATGTCAACACATTGTAAACAATATATATTTTGCATACAAATGCAGCAGTACCGTTATGTAAAAGAAAAAATAATATAAAAAATTTACAAAATATATACATATGTGCAACAAAAATAATTTTCTATGCAATTATGACTATTAGCCCCCATATTTAAAAAAAAAAAATTATTTGGTTAAAGAGTAAAATTTGCTTTGCATGAAGCACAATATTTTACTTGCTGCAGACAGCGAAAATTTTAGTGCAAAAATATGTATTCAGACAGTGCACCCCTTTTAATTTTTATTTATTTATTATTTTTTTTTTTTTGTTTTTATTGCGTTTGGAAGCACTCTTATTTAAGCCGTTATTTGCGTTAATACAAGTCCAAATATTATAACAAATTAACGCAAACACACAGAAAAGTGTGCATTTGCGAAATTAAAGTAAAAAAATTTAATTACTTTTAATTAATTATAACAAATGATAAAATAATTATAATTGTATGATTTTTTTTTTTTTGTTGGTTTTTGAAAGCATTGGCAAAACATTCAGGAATTTTGCTTTAAAATATTATGTATGAAATAAGGCGAAAGAAATTGCAGCAAAAATTGGTAAAATGCAGCAAATTATAAAAGCAAAAAAGGTGAAAATTTGTAAACAGAAACAAAAATAACTGAACAATTTAATTATAGTAGTAAAAGTATTTAATTAAGTAACTACTATAATTACTAAACATAATTTCATCGAAAGTGCGCACTGTATTTTGTTTTACAACAACAACATTATATTGTAATGTAGGAACAAATTTCATAGGTATATATATAGAAAGGTTTATGTATAGTGTTAGTCAAATATTATATGTATGTAAAGCGCTGTGTGAACGGATTTGTGTGTAAACAGTGCGAAGAATGTAAAAACTTTAGTAAAAGTAATGAAAGCGCAACTACAAACACATACAAATAGTAATGTATACAAGCATACACACACACACAATACAACTCATACGCAAACATTTCCATTAAAATTACGAGGGCGTGGCTGGCTGCATTGCATGCTTGTTTCAGCAATAGTATGCACCATTTTTTCAACTCGTGCATTCTACGACACGCCTTTGTACTTAACACTACACTCAATCATAACCTCAGTTTTCAGTAGTTTCATGCCCACATTATAGAAATGCATTATATAATGTGGCACTTTGCTATCCGCAGAGCTAAAGCCTACAATATATAACATTACATTAGTCAAAACCATAAAATAGTCTATAACTGGCTATAATAATATAATTTAAAAATATTTAAAGAAATAGTTTCACTTCAGTTAATACAAAATAGTATGATTTCTAATAGCAAACAAAAAATAACCGATTTATAAACAAGTTAGCTAATTTTGTTGTATATTTTTCAGTTAATTATATTATTACCATTATATATAATGTATATTTATACAATATGTTACAATAATTATTTAACATATTTTTTCACCCCACGAAGCGCACGTTATATATTTTTTTTTTATTCAAAAATTATTTTTTGCTATCCTTAAAATGCGTTAATTCGAAAATATATTTTCACTTTAAAAATTTCGAAATTAAATTTTAGAATATATTCTGCAAACCATACAACAAAAAGTTTGCAGCAACAGTTCTGTACTATACATATGTACACCAAAACAAGAATGTATTCCAAACTTAGTCACTTTCAGCAGCTGAAAATAATTTCTATGATTTTGCTGCTTAAAAACTATTAAAATGCCATTTAAAACTCCAGTGCGCTCATAAACAAATACTTTTTTGTGCCTACAAATGTAAAAAAAAAATTCAGTTAGTTTATGATTGTTGCTGCTATGACAAAAAAACACGAGCCAATTAATTTTTAGTCCATAGTGACATATAACCGACCGTTTTAGCGATTTAATACCGCTATTCATGAAAACAAACCACATTTTTCGGACGCATTCTTACGAATTTTGTAAGCTCGTTTTTGGCTAATAATTTTTGTAGGCACACATTTTGTTAACAATATTTTTCTTTACCATGCTTTCCAAATATTTACACGATTTCACCTTCACAAAACGCAACTGTATATACATATGTAGATATAATTTATGAAAAATACCGTTAAAATGCATGAACGCAAAAACTAAGCTTTTAATGAGTATTTTGAAAAACATGATAATATGGAAGTTTCCAATAAATATTTTGCAAAACAAAAAGCGAAAGCTGAGAAATAGAACGAAAAGCAAAAAACAAAACAATAGCAAAAAGAAAAAGTTGTAGAATAAAGCAATTTTGTGTAAATTACTATAAAATGAGCAAAATTCAGCTGAACATCTATAGTAAGACTTTATAATTAAGTTTTTGAGTTGTAACAAAAGGACGTAACCTAAAAGTAACAGCACTTGAACTGTGTCAAGAGTCAAACATGGCATTTTCGGCTAAACAGCGGAGTTTCAACCAAAAATATTTGGCTTTTAGTTGACACATTTGGGTATTTGCCACGATTTTTGGCTATAAATGCTTGGCAAAATGACGAAGTCAACTAAAAACTGACTATTTTCGGGTTAAAAGTTGTTTTGCAAAAAAAGGAATAGTGTGCGTCTAAGAAGTCAAAAAAATCGACTGTTACTATTTTTAAGAGTTAGTTTTCATTTTATGTAAAATCTATGTAAAAGTCACTTATAATACATATGTATATGTATGAGCAACTCAACTATAGAATTGCAGTTTATTTACTAAATGAAGTAAACTAAAATTTTCATCAAAAACATATTGTTTGCGAAAAAAACTTTAGAAAAGCAAACCACAAGTATTGAAAATTAAGCAATTATAATAAGCGCGTATGTTTGCGGAAGCGATGGCAAGAACATACAAAGAACAAATGCAAGTAAGACAAGATTGCTCCGCGTATGAAAGGAAATTTTAGAAAAACAAGTAAAGTTACGAAGTTATATAAGAGAAACATACCAAGTGTTCACTGCTAGAGCGGCAGCCGTTAGTGAGAGGAAATACGGGAAATGAATGTATGCATGCAAGTAGTAAGCGATTGTGTGACTGAGCAAACAAAAAAAATATTTTATTTTTTTCGCTTTACTTTAAATAGGAATTGTAAATAATGAATATTAAACGCTATTCTACTAAACTAGTTTACTATCAGTGAAGTACAGAGAAATTACGAATTACGGTAAAATTGTACAATGCAAGCATAGTGTAACAGAAATGTCAAGAGAATATGAAAATGCAAAAAAAATGCAAGCAAAACAAATAAAGTTTAATGAAAAAAAAAACAAATTTAATAAATTCAAGTAAACATTAAATAAAAATGGCGTACGGATATGGAAATTTGTTAAAGGAATATCCGGCGCAAAGAAATAATTAGGCTACTAATTTCTGTATGCATATGTAACTAAGAGTAAATGCTAGTAGACAAACATACAACAAACAATAAATATGTATAAAGAATGTATCGCCAAGTAGTGGGCGTGTCCTGCATAAACAAATTGTGAAAATAATTATGAAAAACGTGCGAAATTTGTAGATGAAAAATTTGTTTTAAATTGCAATTGTGCAAATAATTGCAGTGCTGATATATGTACATACGAATAAACATTGTATAATACATAATACATACAAATATTGATTTAATATTTAGCTGCAACTCTTATTTAAAATGTTTGCCAAAAATTGGTGTCAAGTGAAGCAAGAAAATGCAAAAAAAAAAAACAATTTGTTAATTTTTCTACTTTATTTCCCACAGGCAAAAAAATATCTATTGGTTGGTTTAAACATATACATTAATTATAGTTGCAGTAAAAAATATCATTTAACCAAAAACATTAGTTTGAGTAATTGTAAACCTGCTCATTAACTCAGTTGTAAAATATGCAATATGTATGTAATTATATTTTTAAAAAGCACTTATAGCAGAACAAAAACGAAATATTGCTGCTACTCCATGAAAAGTAAGGACTAAGATGAATAGAAATTGTACTTTTTGTTCTAATAAACAAAAAATAATAAATAACATAAAATCAAGTAATAATATGGCAAGACAACTTTAGTTCTTAAGTAAAATGCTAAATGTTCAGCAAAGCTATACTATATTTTTGCACAAAAAGCAAACCAAAATTCAAACTGTTTTGTAAAACAGTGCGTTGGTTGGACTAAAGTGTTTATACGAACAGAAAAATAAAAAAAATCGGTTTGGCAAGAATATTATTTAAATAATTGTTGTAAATTCAAAAATAAAATTTAACGAACAAGTAATAAGTAAAGAAAATTTAAATTTATGTTACAAATTTTTTGCAATTTTTTTAACAAGGAAATATAGTTTTTTTCGTTGCAACTTTTTAAACAAAATACAATTTCTTAATTTTCAAATATTCTTCTTAATTAAAAGTCCATCAACCGCACCTTTGTAGTTATAATTTTTTGCCAAAAAAAAAATATATATATATATATGTATATGAAAAAATCACCAATTTTCATTATGAAAAAAACAAAAATGATAATTAAAAATAATTATTATTATAAACACAAATACACAATTTGTGTGTTTGCATGGTAAGAAGTAAGGTTTTTGTGCCTTTTTCAAAAAAAAATTTCAAAAAAAGTATAAATGTAATAAAGAAAAACAAGAAGGTATGCAAATTGCACCAAATGAACGCGAAAGTAGAACCACAAGAGACGCAAAATAAAATAAGACACAACTACAAAGATTTAAATATAGTTGTGTGAATAAAAAATTTAATAATAATTAAATTCTCAAAAAAAAAATAATAATAATTAAAATATAATGCGAACATTTTCTTCTGCATAAAAGTCTGACTACGGGTCGAAAACAGCTAAACTTCGGCTGTACAAGCAGTAAAAATAGCATTGAAAGAAAAAAATAAAAAATACAAAAAAAAAAAATATTGCACTTGCAATTGATAATGTCATAATAAAATCAATAATAACATAAAAATTTATAACGAAAACAACTGAAATACAATAGTTAGCTATTATAAAAATAATTATAAAAAATAATTTTACAATGATAAGACTAAATAAAAAGGATACAAATAATAATTGAAAACGTAATATAAAAAAATGCTCACATTATTAACTGCAAGTTGGCAAAAAACAAATCCTCATATCTATTAGTTTAATTAGTTTCTTTACACCTTCTCAGTTTTCTCCCATTATTGAGCTTTAGACTTCAGAAAAAAATACAAGCAAACTAAATTGAATTATGTGTTACTGTAGATTCTCTTTCTATAATTTAAATATACATATATAGATCAGTAATAAGTTTTTCTTTTCAATTAATTTCATAAAAAGTAAACAAAAACAGCTTCATAACATAAAATTAAAAAAAAAACTGAATAAGCAAATTAATATAAAAAATACAAAAGAAAGAAGTCAAAAAGTATGTATGAAAAAGTAAACAAAGCCCAATTGTATGTGTAGAACGTCAGAACCCAGTCAAAATTTCTGTGGAATACCAAAAAAGCATAAATTTGAAAACAATGCAAACAAATAATAACAAACACAAAAATGTACTACCCTCCCCCCAAATAAGAGATTGCAAATTCTTAATATGTCATATAAAAAGCAAAAGAAATAGACATATAAAAGGGCAACAAAACAAATAAAAGCTAAAACAAGAATTGAAATAAAAAATAAAATAAATTCCGATTGAAAATGAATAAAGTTGCGGGTTCCTCGTCATAATGGAGGAATGCTGAGAAAACAAAACAAAATATGCGTTTTAATTCTTTTGGTTGGTTGCGAAATGCGGATGAGGTAAAAGGATTTTAAAAGTCTGGGAAGGTATCAATATCGACAGACTATCATGAGAACATTCACAAATCCTAAGCCAGTTTATCAACCCTTGAACTCGATCGAGATAACAGACCTTGAAATATGTTGGGTAGTCGAAAACGTCCTTTCGTATTTTCTCAGTAGCTGGCGTTGCATTCGTATATCTCCAGAGAAGTATCTTACTATCAGAGAAGTATTAGTTGGGTTTCCGAAGGTCAGCACGCCAACGTCGTGTTGCATATAGGACAATTTTTTCTTCCAATTTTGGAAAAAGAGCCCAAAGAAAACTCAAGAGTAATCCTCACTTCCTGGATAGTCACTGCTATCCTTCAATGACGTTTAATTATCCTATACACGCAGACACACATTCCATATAAACCGCTCGTTCTACAACTCACGAACTAAGAGCAGTCAGATGCGTAATGAAAAACCAAACAATTCGGTTACACTGAAGCTGTAATACTATTCACAAATAGAAAATAGACTTTGATGGAGGACTGAATTCTGATCGAACCAGAGCTCACGTCATTGCATTGGGCAATAATCCATGCCTAATTTTGTGAAGATATTTCGTCAACTAAAAAAGTTTACCATACAACAGCTGGATTATCAGTCATATTATATCACAGCTATATAACTCAAGCGGGGGTTAAATTATTGTTCCAACAGCAACAGCCTTATGTCTCATTCCCACGACAGTCGTATCTGCGTAAACGGAACGGACCCGGACTTTTTATCCGGCTAAGGAGTAGCAACTCGGGAGAATTCTACCGCTATCACAACAGCTGTGTTATAGTGTTCCGATATCGGTTGACAAAAGAGCAGCTTCTTGGAAAGAAAAGGACGTACGTATAATTTTAGATAGATATCTCAAAAACTGAGGGACTAGTTCGCAAAGACGGGAATGGCTAAATTCACTCAATTCGTCATATTTATAATTTAAATTGAATTTATTTTATGAGGCGGCTTCGGGCGTGTTTTTCTGGGTGTTACAATCTTCGTGTCAAACTTTATATAACCTGTTCAGGGTATAAAAGCTGTTCATTCAATACAATAGACATATCATTTATTTGGCTTTAGCTAGAAACTTTTATTAATGATAATTGAAAACAAATAACTTTGAATTTTTAAAAACATATAACATATATAACACTACTCTAATTAATATAAGCTGATGAGTGGCCAAATGATACTTTAGTTTTTACACACAGCCATCTCTTTTTATCAACTGGTTGTACCAGCCATACCAGACAAACTGCCTCTATTGTTTAGTATCATACGTCATAACGACGCCAGCGACTAATGCGAGCACCGTGAAGCCTTGCGCAGCAATACGTGTGCGCATCATTATTTGAGACATACGTCGATTGCCATTTCGAAAGCTATATAGTCCATAGGATAATGCGCCAGCGGTAGCCAAGCAACCTATACGAATGATGAAATAATTGTAGCATTTTGATTACTTTTCACTTATATAATTTTCTCAGTTTTCAACAGAAATATGTAGGGGACAACTGTTACATACCAATCGGAACAGCCGGGTTCTCTTTGATTTTGCGCATCATTTTTTCTTTGGTGGTTTCTGGGTGAAAGGATCCGAAATCCTGACGCAATTGAATCCAGTCCAGTTCCTCATCTGGAAGTGCAATTTGCTCTTTTCCCATTTTTTTTTAATTTTAGTGATATTTTAACCTTTAGTTTATTTTGGCAGCTCTCGTTTTCACTTTATTTCACTATGGCTGAACATATGTGGAGAAAACAAAAGAATAATGCACTTGTAAGGTGTTGCCATATCGGTAATTGTTAAACGCCAAATGTACATAATTTATCAATAAGACAGTTAATTATATTATTACTATTTATTAATTACATTAGCTGTTCTTTTTTTTTCAAGTTAGTTTTAAAAAGTAAAATTTATTTCGCGAAACAATTGCGGCTTGATTTTATTGCAAAATTAGAAATATTCAACTTGACCGTTTAATTTTAGCTTAAAACATATAATTCACTTTGGTAAAAGTAAATAATGGTCCATATATTAAATTAAACATTTTTTAAATATATATTACATATATTTTTTTATTTAATAATTAATTAATTTGTTTAGACAAAATTTATATACAAATAGACAGTGGTGCCCATAACTGAATGGCTGCATTGAACGCACAATGCAACACTGAACGGACGCCATCTATAGACGTGTGGAGAGTCGAAGTCAAAGTGTAGAGTTTTTTTCGGTTTCCTCGTTTGTCGTTCGTGTCGTTCGTCGTGCAATTTCTCTAAAAAATTTTCATTTTCTCGTCTTGTACGCAGAAAAATATAAAATTTTCGCTTTTAAAAGTAAATAAAATTATAAAAAATAAGCATAAGACTAAAGTGGACACAATGTGCTATACGTGTATATAAGAATTGAGTATTTTTCGCAATTATTTTCATCTGAAAATTGCAAGTGAAAAATCGAAGTATAATTTCGGTCGTTGCCGCAGCAGTTGGTTAAGAAGAACGGAAAGGAAGAGAAGCAAAGGAACATTAAAGAAAAAAGTTCACACAGTGGTAAAAAAGTTTAAAGAAATGTGCGTAACTGTCGACGAAAAATACTAAGAAATTATTATAAAATATAGAAAACCAATTTATTAGCCGTGTTTTGTGGATACACAGATTAAAAGTAAGTGAAGATGTATTATGTTTGAAATCACATATGAAAAGGAGAAGCAAGAGAACCGCACGACATAAGTGTACATGCGTGTATATGTGTGGTATGTGTTTTTTTTTTTTTTTTTTTTATAAAGAGGATAGCGCGCGGGCAGTGTCGTTAGCTTTGGATTTAGCAATTCTATACGAAAGCAGAGCGGTCAACACAGAAAAATCAGAAGCAGCAGTCTATACCGCGCAATACTTCGCGCGGAGCACGCACCACTTGACTGCCATGTTTGGTGCCCCGCCACAGCGCCCCTAACCCCACATGCTAAGAAAGTCAGCAAAGCATACAGGCTGTGCCGTGCAGTGTCTTAGCTTGGCTTCGACATCGCGTTATAACTTTGTTCACTGCTCCACTATCGCATGTTCTGCTTTCTCTGGATTTCTTATTGCCTGCTTATTAAGCATATAATGCCGCTTGAATTTTGGGTGGCTATGCTCCACATCGTTTGTTTTCTTGTTATCCATTAACGGCCAACGAATATTGCGCGCCGAATGTCGGCTCGATACAGAAAGCAACAATAGCAAATGATTTATTGATGTTGCCGGAATTTGAATTGAATATGGTTGTATGGTTGTTTTGTTTTTGAAATTCGATTTCGCATAGTTTTGTCGGCACATGGATATGTCTAGACGGACGTGTGTGGCGCAACAAACAGATAAATAAGCATAACTTAGTGAAATAATGATCAAGCAGAAGTACAGTAAAATGTTACTCATTTGTATGAGCAAAAGTATGAGACAAATGAGAATAAAAAAATAATAGTAGAGATTTAAGATAAATATTTTTACCTAAGAGTCAAATTCTAAAGTTCTCTATTGGGCATTAGTCTATTTGCCTAAAAATACTATATCCGTTAAATTTCAAGTACGTTTTACCAGTTTTTTCACATCACCGGTTTCTATTTGTGTAGAATATGACGCAAGCGCACTTGTTTTTAACTAGTTCGTTCTACAAGATTTTGCTAAATTAAATCAGGACTCCTAATGAAGACTTTACAAATGAAGGAGTTAGAACTGATGAATAAATCGTACAAGAATTAATATATACTGCCTCCAATGTATTTTAAGTGTTTTTTGAATCTCCATGAAATAAATATGCTAACGTAACAGGTTTTTAAGTGTTGTGTTACTTGTTTGTTTCATTGTATTTGGAAGTATTTATGTACACAAGCAAACAGATGCACATATGTATATTCTTGGGCATCTTTTTTTATTATTTGTATATATATATGTGTTATCGTAAAATGGTGTCACTTAAATTCTTGTTTGTAAAGCCTTAAATTATGGCAAATTATTCAAATGAAGATGCTTAACAGAAACGAATGTATGTACATATTGATTGCACATGCAAAAAGTCTAGGGAAACACACTTTTGAAAAGGAAAATTGATTTTCGCTTTGTGTGTCAAACCGTATGCATATTCGCATGTAGCATGATGCCCTAACCATATAACAGTAACCGGCATTTAATTTTTACAGATTAGCAGAGGGGTGGGTGTGTTTGATAGCTTTTTCAAACATTCTTGTCGTCATTGTCGCGCTTTTTGCCCTCGCTCGTAACTAAAAGGTAGGTATACATATGTAAATGTGGGTGGTTGGTGAACTAGGCTGGCTTTTGCGAACAATTTATTTCTACTCATCAAAGCGAACTTCCTGTCGTGCTTATTTCTGTAGAAAAACAGAAGGGTCAGGCTGTGTATACATTGTTGGAAGTATGTACAGGTTATGCAATTAAAGGGTTGGTGTGTTAGAAAACAGATTTGTACCTATATGTGGTACATAATATGCAAATAGTAGATCATATATCAATATAATACCTATTTAAAAATATAAAAAAATGGGTACGGTAAATTTTCATTTTCCGCATACATTTTACATTAAAAGCATTACCATAAAAAATTTTAGCCTAAATTAGCAGATATTTTTTGAATGAATGTGTAAATGATTTTAGAAATATATGAAATAAAAAAGGCAGTTATTGCCTCATAGGACTAGCAAAGCCATGGGAATCAAATATCACCGTAAAATGTGAAAATTTCAAGGTCAAATAATGTAAACAATCCAAGGGTCAGCAATTTTGAAAACCAATTTCCACAATGTACCACGCAATGTAATCTTAGTATTTTTCGTTATTTATGTAAGTATGTATGGATACACATGTACATACCTGCATTTCTTTTAGACCATAGCAAGCCATTTTATGTAGTTGGGCGGTTAAGATAGACTCTTACAATCTTCTATACATTTTCCTGACGATGCAGTCCACGTTTTGCGTTGTAAACATAAGTTCAATGAACGCGAAACGCTTAGTAGCAACGCACACATGAATTAGCAATTGAGTCAGTCAAAGCACATGTCAAACATTTCTCTCTTGATATCATGTCTGCACTAATGTTAATCTCCCATATGCAATAAGTAGATATATTGTATTTATGGTACATCTGATATGTATGTCACAACACATGCAGAAGAATGCGAAACAGATAAACCCAACATTCATCAATGAGAAGGCTTTTAATGATCACACATTATATTGAAATCTACATGAACAACGAATGCGCCAGAAATAGTTGAGCTTATGGCATTTTTGCCACTGTCAAAAATTCAATGCAAGTATTTAGTGAGAAAATATAATTTTTTGACCACGAGTGGTAACCAAAATAGTTCATAAAAAAACATATTTATTTTTGTAGTCCCGAAACCACAACAAAGCGAGTTGCATTTCTATTCGACTTTGACGATCATAATAAACAATTCTATAACCAGACAATGATGTCAAAGATAAATTTTTTTTAATTAAGATCGGTTTAACTCGGAACTGCAGTCATAGATAAACCTCAGCTTGATCCGTTACTAGTAAAGTCGGGTCTACGAAAGGGGAACGGACCCGGACTTTTATCCGATACCGATATAACAACCTACGGAGGTCCTCCGCTCTGTCACACAGTCACACAAGCTTTGTATTTTGGGGAAAAGCGGTGTACTTATTAGTTAAGATGGCTTAAGTATGGCAATACTTTCACTGTGATGGTTTGTTGAAAATACCGACCTAGTCATACACACCATTCGTTCAAAATCGTCACGTTTAGAACATATACATATGATTTGTTTCAAAATCCAGGTCCTTCTCCACTTGGTCCTTCCAACGGAGTAGAGGTCTTCCTCTTCCTCTGCTTTCCCCGGCGGGTACTGCGTCGAATACTTTCTGAGCTGGAGTGTTTCCGTCCATCCGGACAACATGAACTAGCCAGCGTAGCCGCTGTCTTTTAATTCGTTGAACTATGCCAATGTCGTCGTATGTCTCGTACAGCTCATCGTTGCATCGCAAATATCGCACTTGCCGTGGCCAACACGCAAAGGACCATAAATCTTTCGCAGAACTTTTCTCTCGAAAACTCGCAACGTCGAATCATCCGTTGTTGAAATCGTCCAAGCCTCTGCACCATATAGCAGGACGGGAATTATGAGCGACTTATAGAGTTTGGTTTTTGTTTGTCGACGAAATTATCTACAACTTCAAAGTTATGATTGTCAACAGTGACGTGAGTGCCAAGTCGCGAATGCGACGGCTGTTTGTGTGATGACAGGAGATATTTCGTTTTGCCCTCATTCACTGCCAGACCCATTTGTTTTACAACTCTTACAAAATACTAAATTACCACATCCAAAATATCACTTTTTTCTACTAAGGGCCATTTTATAAATGTCTGGTTTCCAGCCCTAGCAGTTAACTTAACCAAGACTGCTTCTTTCAGTGAAAACCCTTTTTTTACCAGAACTTAAATGACAGATGGCTGCTAAATAGACATATTCACATTTGGTTTAATTTGAGTAAATACTATTCGCAGAACCACCAAACAAATTGAGTTGATGACTTCCAACTTTCAACCAAATTTTTTCTCTTATTCAGTTTTCAGAGAAATTACTTAACACCACAGCCCTCACAAATTTTTTTATGCAAACATGAGCTATAATCAGAAGCCACCTGGTGCCGGCGGCAGCGGCATGGGCGGAGGAATACCGCCAAATGGACCGAATAATCAGCAGGTTGCAAAAACTTTAGCCGGCATACAACAGCAAATGCAGAATTTGGTTCATGGCCAAAATACGTTGCCGCAATCATCGCAGGCTGAGCTAAATGTATTTCTGCAACAACAACGTATACAAAATATGTTTAAGCAGCAGCAGCAATTAATACATTTTCAAATGCAACATCAGCAGCAACAGCAGCACCAACAACAACAGCAACATCAGCAAAAGGATCGTGGCGGCGGTAGCGTAGGAATTGGTGGTGGCGGAGGAGGCGGTGGTGAACCATTAGCACTCACCAGAACTCCAGCCGCCGCTGAACTGCTAAATAAAACGTTTCAACAGCATCAGCAACAACAGCCGAATGGTAGTGCTGGCGCACCTAATGCTGCACTGAATCAGTTTCAGCAGCAATTGCAGGCGCTGCCAACAAATATCATTCAACAATTGCAAACATTGCAGTATCAAATGCAACAACATCAGCAGCAGCAACAACATCAGCACCAACTTCAGCAACACCAACAGCATCAACAACAGCAACAGCATCCGGCACAGGCAGCGCAAGCTCAACACCATCCAACACATCAACAACCGCCACCACCATCACCACAACAACAGCAGCAACCTCAACCTTTGTTGACAGCACATCAACAACAACAACTACATGGACAATTCCAACAGCAACAACAAAAGGCACTCCAACAATTCCAACAGAGCTTACGTTATTTCCCTACAGCTGCACCCACACAACCATCAGCAGCACCGCAACCCACACCCAGTGGCAATAAAGGTGGTAGCGGCGCTGCATCAGCACAGCCACCACCTCAAGCTCCACCACCAACCACAGCAATTGGTAATCAATTAAAAGCTCCAAATTTGCCGCCTAGCACTCAAATCACACCGGTGCCAGGTAATGTGGGTATGATACCCGGCAGCGTGGCGCAGCAAGCGGCCAAAAACACTTCGAGTAGTGTTCCAGTAACCACGCCAACCACCGCTGCGATCTCCAGCGCTGCCAGCGGTGGTGGCATTAACGCTACCCCAACTGTCGGCACAAAACAGGCTCCAACGCCCTCCATTTCATTGCTACCGGCCAAACCAGGGACGTCGACCACAGCACCAACAGCCGCACATCAACAAAACAAATTTGGCGCTGGTAAAACATCACCAGTTGTCAGTGCTATACCACCACCATTCCCTACACACTTTCAGAAGCCGTCAGCTGTATCGTCTAGTGGTAATGCTACAGCCACTACCAACATAGCATCAACGGCTAAAGCTGGTGGTTCAGTGCCTACCGGTTCGGCAGCTATGCAATCTAGTGCCTCAACAACGGCTGGATCGAATAAGGCACCACAGCAGCAGTCCGTCAATCCTGTACCGCTTACGAAACAAGCCACGTCAGCACCATCGCCGTTGTCGGCTTCACAACTGCCAGCAACAACTGGCGCACTTACAACTTCTCCGGCATTAACTACCACCACAGCACCAACCACTGCAAGCAGTGGCATCTCAAGTGGTACAGATCAAACAACAGCAACACAGAAGGCTATCAATTCAATACCGAACTCGCCTGTGACCGCTGGTGCCAATATTACTCAATCTACAAATGCCGATAAGAATGTTAAGGGCGCTACAACTGAAACGACCGAAGCAGTTAAAGGCGCAGAAAAGTCAAACGAAACGTCAGCAAAAGCAAAAGAGGAGCAATCCCCGGCTTCAGCTCCACCAAAACCAGCTGTAGCAGAGACGAAAACGGAAAAGATTGCTGATTATACAGCTGCCAAAGACACAAATGCTGTTATGTTGGCGGATGCCAAAGCTATGAAACCGACTGACACGGAAAGTGCGGCCGAAAAGTCCAACGCTACTGTGGATAATAAAGCGACAGTAGATAGTGTAAGTGGCATTACGGTTTGCAGTGAGAAGGTCAGCGATACGAAGGTAGAGCAAAGCAAGCCACTTGTTATAAAGGACCAAGACAGTAACACCAAGACCGAGTCTAAGACTGATCAGGGCATCAAAGGAGATGAGAATAAGGTAATTATAAAGACAAAATTAAGTTGTATTTGAATTTTTTACGAAATCTGTGTTCTAATTAAAATATTGTATTTTAGAACTCGAAAAATTTGGAGTCATCTACAGAAACAACTGGCAAAGAAGAAAAAATCCTACCTGCAACTAAGGAACCCGAAGATTCAAAATCCGTGGAGAAAACCAATAAATCGGCCGCTTTAGCAACTAAAGAAAGTAATGAAAATACCGAACGTAAAGTGGCGACAGCAACTCCAGATACTGAAAAAACGGATAACACCAAGGCAAAACCGGAAGAGTTTGTGACTAATTCAGACAGTGTAGCCAATAAACAGATCAGCACAGAGAAGAAAGAAACTTCAAATGCAATAAACGACGCTAAAACAGCAGTGACGGCCGCAACAATCGCGGACTCGAAATCAAAAGCCAATTCAGCCACAAACGAGGTAGATAAGCGTCAATCAGGCAATGCACATATAATCGCTGAGAAGCCTAGAGAAGAGAAAATGAAAAATGCAAAATCAGAAAAGGCATCCGCAACAGCTGCTCAAGCAACATCGTCGGCCGCTGATCAGTCAACGCAGAGCAGCAACGCTAGCAGCAACAATAATCATGCCACTGCAAAGAGCACAAAAACAAAAGCAGCCGAAGCTGCACCAGATTCTACCAATAGTGCTATCACCGACGCAACTAGCACACCACTTAAGCGTTCAAGTCGTCAACCGAAAACGTCAACCAAATCATCGGAGAAGGCAACGGTTGAGAAACCCGAAAAAGTATCTAGCAGCAGTCGGTCGCGAAAATCGAAGAATGGTGTTAGCAGCAGCAACAGTAACTCCACCGCCGATGCGCCAGCCACACCAATGACACCCAAACCCGAGCAAGGGCCCAGCACCAGCGCCAATGATCGCAAGAGCTCTCGTCACCGTCTCAAAACTATACCATTTCAAAGTCCACTGCCTGAATTGGCATACATCACAAAATTGTCAGCCAGCGAAGCTTCCAATTCACCAAAGCCCATGTCCATGGAAGATAAATTGATTGTTTTCTATAAAAATGAATATATGGCGGTGCGCAATGCAGAAGGTACTTTCTACTTATGTCAAACGATGCAGAATGTTTATCGTACATCGCCACGCATTAGTATTCGTTGGCTATCGGAAGATCCGAATAACAGTGGCATTTATATACCTGATTTCTATGATCACACCGACATTGAGTGTGTGCTCACAACTGTCGAACTGAAACGAGTCGACAAGGGTCATCTCAGTTTACCGAAAAAGGAGCAGACACGCATAGAGAGTATACTTAAAAAGGCTATCGATGTAGAGAAAGGACTGGTGCCAAGACCTGAACTCACAGAGGAGAATCCCGATGGGCGTAAGTGCAAATAAATATAGACTATGTATACAGAGACAGTACTCCTGAACTTTAAACTAACACAATATACTTCATATTCTTACAGTTGATCTATCATTGTACAAAGATGAATCTCAAATTGAAAAGAAATCTGCGACGGGCACAACTCCCACTGCTATACGTAAATCTCGTCGCAGTGGTAATAATGAAATGGGCACACCAACAACTGCCAAATACAATACAAGCGCCTCTTCATCAGCCACGTCTGCTGCGAAGCGCCGCAAACGGGGTCGTGCAAGTATCGCCAGCGGTGCTACTGGTGATAACGGTGCGAAATCTTCGGCAAAGAAGAGGAAATTGGCCACCAAACGTAAATCGAAATCAAAGAAGTCGTCAACTACAGACGAGGAAAACGACAGCAGCGATGATTCTGATGCAGAATATAAACCAAATCAAAAGAATACAGGAACCGCTTCGAAGGCGTCACCACGAGCACAGCGCTCACCATTGGCAAAGGCTAGGGCGGCATCGCCAATTAGTTCAACGACAGCGCGAACTAAAAACCTGCCTGCGAAGGTTCGTATAAACTCATAAATATAGTAAATTTGCATATATGTATTACATTGTGTGTTTAAACTAAAAGCACAGCTATGTGAAACAAGAAAAAACATTAGCCGAAACTTATCCTTTCCAAAAAAAGTTTTAAATACAAAAAAGTTTTGATCAACCTGTTTGTGGTAACTATTTGCTATAGTGGTCCAATCTAAACAATTTCTTCGGAGATTGTACCGCTTTTTTGAATAAAAATCAAAGCCAAATTTTAGAAGATACAACAAGGACTTGGTTTGGATTAAAACTATATGCTATAGTGGTTCGATTTCGCTTATGCAGACGGACACAGACCGACAAACACGGTGAAATCGACTCAACTTGTCTCGCTGATCATATGTATATTTTATAGCAACAAACCCTTTTTAGAATATAAAAATACCCGATTGAACACGAATACACTTTTTTTTACACATTTTTCTTTTTTCTCAATTTTAATGGAAATTATTTATTAACATTGCTTTATTTTTAGTCGATTCCAACGGCTAGCAGTCGCGGTGAACGAGCGAACAAACGAAAAGCAGCCACAGATGGTGCAGCAGCAACGGATGTTGCACCAACTCCAACTAAGAAAGCTGGCGGTGTTACAACTGCTGCTGCTGCTGCTGCTACTCCAGCAACTCCAAATGCCTCAAAATCAACTAATTCAAAAAGTAAAAGTATGACAGCAAAATCTAAATTATATTTTTGAGTATGTCCTAATAAATGTACATCTACACAGCAGATCCAGATGGTACAACCGAAGCGAACAATAGTAGTGCGTCGATTACCAAAAAGGTCAACAGCAGCAGCTCAGTGGAAACCACGAATGTGGTTAGTAGTACAACAAATGCGAGCAACGCAACAACTCCGGAGCAAACCACAGCTGCCACCTCAAGCAACAGTGGTGGCGGCGGCAATGGCGGTAGTTCGAACAGTAATCGGCCGACCAGAAGTCGGAAATAGAAACTATAATTAGTTAGGAGAGAGTAATTGTAATTTATGAAAAGTAGTGTTATAATGCAGTTATCGCATTCCCACAAAAGAAAATTAACAATTTCAATACGTTCGAAAAACACACACCGACACATACTCATACACGCAATAGCACAGCAGCAGCATGAAAAAAAACATTTCTTTTTAAAGCGAAATGGTGGCATTTAAAAGAAATCCCTTCAAGGCATGGTGCAAGATGTCAATGTTATCTGTGGCGTCGCTAATCTGACCATATAGGAAATCTAGCAATAAATTTTAACAGCAAAATGTTCGAACAAAGTGTACATTAGTTTTAGAATGTATGTAAAAAAATATAGAAGTAACACAACATAGACAGAACTTCAGATAGGACACAAAAGGGGGTGTAGAATAGGTATATGCATAAATCGAAATGATGTTGATATATATTACTTTTATTTTTATTAAAAAACTTTCTTCCATTAAATGCTTAATTTATGTGCTACTTATTTAGTAAGCATGTATTTTTGACACCGAAGAAAAAATTTAGCAAAAACAATTTGCAAGTTGCTAATATCAGAGCTGGACTTGCTTGTCATTAAATAACCTTTTTTTTTTTATAAGTACAAGTGTTTCGGCAAAATACAGTGTTAACGACGTCTTCTATATGTACATTTCTAATGATTAAATTTTTTTTTTTTTATTTGTAGAAAGTATATAATGGTTATATATTAGTTGTGTATGTTTTTTTTTTTTAATTTTATGTATAAAGCCACAACAGCTAAGAAAAACGTTTGGTATATAAAAAAGATAACATTTCTTCACTTATGCAAAAATGACGTGCGCGTTAAATGAACACAATTCGCAATTGTAGGTTAGATTGTCGTAGAGAAGAAAGCTATTGACCCAATGACATGCAATACGCATAGTTTGCGAATGTTAGTGGACCGTAATAAACATGTAAATAAATACTAATTTCACGTACTTCACACCGCTGCTTTCGTTTTCGAATAATGCAAAAAAGAAGGCGCACAAAGTTATTTACGGTACGAGCGTCTGAACACCAAATTTATTGAAGCTATTATGAGTTACAGCAGAAAGTTTTTAATTTCGTTGTATTAAAAAAATAATAATTTATGATTTAAGATTAATCGTTTAAACGAACAAATTCAAACAAATAACAAACCCATACTATATCAAATATGAAAACTAAAACAAAAAATACCAATATGAGCATAGTTGCGTTGCTAATCAAGGGAAACACTGTTAGTATGTTGAGGCAATATTTATACGGCGATTTAATATCAAAATAAAAAACTTTAAATTAATGCAGGGACGAAATCAATAGTTATTTGTGTATAATAAAAGTACTCATTCCCATTGAAAAAATTGCACACATTTAAACATAATTAAATCGCACATATGTAAATCAGAGATAGAAAAAAATGTATATTACATTTTACTTCGGTTCGGATGCAAATTATTATTGACTCGAAAAATTGAGTAGGAGTGGTAAAGTGTAAAGCAAGAGTATAGCTATTAAATAAACTGTATAGAAAACAGTTTATCTAACAAGAATGATGCATGAATTAAAATTACATATTAAACTAGCCATTCAAATATCATCAAATTATATTGTAGATTGTAATGTTTCGAAATATATATATACATACATATACTTATATGTAGTTCATACAACAATGCACCTAAAATTTGTATGATAAAAATGGCTAAGAGGACAAAATAATTAATTTTAATGCAAAATGATTTGCAAAACAAAAAATAAGAGAAAGGAATTTTTGACGTGTTTAAAAATGCATTTCTTTTGTAAGAAATTTATGCTAATATGCAGAAAATAAAAATAGGAAAAATATTAAACAAAATATAGATATTTAAATATAAGTGAAACATATACATATGCATAAGGAATAAAATGTTTTTCCTTTTTAATTATTAGCAGTGCAGACACGCCCATGTAAGTTTCTTTAAATTAGGTTTTAGCATACAAAGTTTCAAGCGTATACACATATTATAAAATATTAAAAAGCAAAAGAAACATAACAGTTTAATATACATATTTGGGGCAATTCGTAACAAAACAAATGCAAAAAAATAAAAAAAAATAATAATAATATGTAGACACACACATAAAGTTGATATGAATGCCGTTAGCCACCCCAAATATATATATATGCAATAAAATAATAACATAAGTTATGTGGAAGATAAATCTACAAACACTTTATGCAAATAGAACAAGAATTATAAAAATATAAAGGTAAAATTGTCCAAAACCCACAAAATTTACTGTAAAATTACATAATTTCACAGGTAACATTGCATTTTAGATGCTTCTAAGTAAATAAAGTCAGTTGAGAGGAGCTTGGGAAATCAACATCGGTAATGAGCAACAAGTTGTTGACAGTCCTTGGCGGAATGAAAAATCAGGGTCCGTTCCGGTTTCGTCAACCCGACAGTCGTGGGGACGGCTAATAATCAACTTATGGTGCATGGTAGTTGTTGGCAGATGGCAAAAAGTTTTTGGTGTGAGGAAGCAAATGTCAGTGAAATATTATGCACTTATGTGATTTTAGCCTTGGTATATATGCCTCTGCCTCTTCTAAAATGCCTCTCATAAGAAAAATTCAAAAAATTAACAGGCTAGCCGTATAATTATATACAAAAGGCTAAAACGAGCAAACATTTTATAAGAGCATGCATCTAAAATAAAACTGAAAAAATGTGCGATACGTTCAATTATGTATACATGGAAAAACAACGTATTTCGCCTGAAAATATAAAATCCTATTTCCCTTGGTTTTAGTGTTTTTTTTTCGTTTTAAGAATATCCAAACAAATACATAACTATGAATAAATTAATTAAAACAGCAAAATACATAATTCTTAAAAAAAACATAATACAATTAAAATTATTAAAAAAATATATGCATACAATTTAATTTACCATTTAAGTTTAATATATAAGTAACTAAAACAGAAAGGAATAAAATTCATTTTGAAATTCAATAAAAAAAAATAATAAAAAGTCTTTTGTTTTACTAGGGGATTTGGTGGTTGTTTAGAACTTTAATAAACGTCCAGGAGCAGTTGGAAATTAAAATTATTTTAGCTCTTAATCGAGTGGGCTATTTATTTCTTACCAAAACATGTCAAAAAAACACATCTCAGCAATGTGTCTAATACTATTCACGTTACGATTCTATCGAAACAGCTCTTTTACTGAACTTATCGTTAAAGTGATAAATTCTTTATATCACACCTATCACCTCATCTCCTAAGCACTAAGTACAGACAGACAGTTTTTTATTGTAATTTTCAACAAATAAATCTAAAATCGATCTAACGCTCGCGTCGTCTCTTTAGGCGTAACTTTTATATACATTTGACAACGAAACGACAGAGGTCAACAACAGCAACACCGTCACTCTGAGGCAGTACCTAAGCCAAAGACAAAGAAATCTGTATGAGAAAACGTTCCTAATAATTTATTGTTCCCTCACGGCAGTTAGGTCTACGTTAATAAAACGGACTCGAATTTTCATCCGGGTAATTACTGTCAACTAGGCGGCATTCTTCAAAATTATTTGTGGAATTTTATTTGCCGTTACAACAGCATAGTTCGACCAATAATTAAGGACATTCGAGAGACAAATTGGAAAGCTTAAATTTACACACTTAGTTCTTCTTGATTTACCATATCAGAAATCGATTGCAAGAATGCCAGTCTATTAGCTGGAGTAACCGAACTTATATCCGCTAATACATTTAATATCAAATTTTCGCAAAAACTATTTGCTAAATGCAGATTTGGCAAAAGTTATATGATACTGTTTACATAAATATGTAAATTGTATAGAATCCTCTTTTTTTGTGAAATAGATATTATAAACCAAAATAAATTACCTTCACTGTAAATGTTGTACTTTGGTAAATATTTTCTTTATTTGCTTTTTGGACGCCATCATTTGAGTACTGCACTGACTTTTGTACATTATTTTATTCAGCAATATTAAAAATATCCATTTTTAAAGTTTATTATAGCTTAGCTAGTCTGTTGTGAATGTTGTCCACCCGTGTGTTCATCATTAATTTCCGTAATGGTCAATGAGTTGTTAAATTCACTGGCGACATTGTCAAACTCATCAGGCCCCGCTTCTGCGTCATGAAATTGCTCGTCCGGATTATTAACGCCAAGCTCTTTTAATATGCCGCGTAAACGACGAATTTCACGATGCGCATCGTCTAACTCGTGCTCCATATTTTCAAAAGTTTCCGTCGGTATGGGTTTATCGCCTAATTCCTCGCGTATGAAATCTAACGGATTATCTGGCCTTACGCCAGCTTGTAATAATTTTTTAAAAATGTCATTAAGCTTGTCGGTTATACCGCACTCGCGCAGATATGCATGACGTATATCCTTTTTCGCTTCAGATGTGAGCTCTTCATTTAAAAACACTTCCATTATTTTACTTTTGTTAAATAAATTAAATTAAAAACTTCTTTAATTGATGCTGCAAAAATGTAGAGGTTAAAAAATTTAAGAAAATAACTGTTAATATATGACAATGCTGAATTGTCAAAAATTGCAAGTCGAGCAGTGTTGGACAATGCATTTTATGAAGTAAAGTCTGAATTAAGTAAAGTGCACACTTACCTGTTGGACCAGATTCGTTTTTAATCAATTAATCATTCACACTACACATGATTAATTTATTTGGTCATATGATTATACATACTTTAGACAAGTTATATTTTTGTAACAATTTTATCTATTGCAACACTTTTCAAATGTTATAGATGCGCTTTATTGTAATTACTTACAATATGTTGGGTATATATGTGTGAATTTTTAACTCTTTTAGCGAATGTAAGTGCTTGCAGTAATTTACAAAATTTTCAGCTATATTTACTTTTGTAACATATGTTTATATAATAATTAAACATATATTTTCTAAAAAATACACCAAACTATAACCAAAAATTGGGTTTCTACAACTGACTACTGCTGTTCATAGTGATTTCTTAATTAATTTATTTTTCTTTTCTATGAACTTAAATATGTATGTATAGTACATATAATATATAGATGATCGTGCTCAAATATTATACGTATTTAACTAAATAAATGAAATTTTGTATAACTTTATACTACTGAATAAATTTAAAACTTGTATGGATAATAAAATGTGCTTACTTATACTTGTAAATTACTTGTATAATACAATTTATATTGTAGGTACATAAAAGGTTCAGCAAACATACATATGTTTATGAAATACTAAGGGCCCTTCCAATAATCGTTTAATATAACAAACCTTTTGAATAGAAATTTATTCAATCGCATTCTTATTTCAAACTTTTTATTTTATTCTTTCTCATTATTATATTATTTATTTATGTTTGAGTTACAAATTACCAACAATTTCATTTGGTCTTGTTGCATAGCTTTGTGTGTCATATGTTATTTATAAAATATATTTTATAATTTAAAATTATTGACCTATACGCATTGTATATTTCATTTATGGTACGTTTTAACATTTTATGGAACGGAACAAATACAATTCACTATCATTTTGTTTAATGGGAAGGCCCGAAGTATTCTCTTCATATCATTTATGATCATTATATAATTTTTTTATTACATTTCACTTCGTTTTATTTATTCTTATAAAGTAAACTACATAAGAATGTTTATTAATTTGATATTATTGTGTTTATTGTTGTTGTCGTCATAGAATATTCCTTAAATATGTCTCGAATAAAGCATTGTCCATTATCTGCGGGCCATTCATTCTAATATACATGTGGTATATTATACTATACAAATAATCCCTACTTGAATATAAAAAATGTCTGTTTCATGTCGGTAATTATATGCAGATGTATATGTATGTATGTGATTAAAAAATGTGTGTTATTTCAGTTTTCATGTTTTCCATTTTTTAATTCGTTTCACTTGAATTATTTCTTGTATTTTTTATAGACAATTAAATATTCATGTATCCAGAAGTATATGCACGCTTTTCATTAAATATAATATAATTAAAACATCATAAATACATACACTACATTAGTTCCCTATAAGTTTAATTAAAACATTACTAAAGCTTTAACAAAATTTCATAAAAGGTATCAAATATAATAATCAAATGATACTAAAAAAAATTATCTGCTTGAAATTGCGCTCATATCGGATTTAGTGAAACTTGTTGCGGCATTTCAAACGGGGAAATGTTTATAATAAAATTCTTTAGATATTTTGTTTTTAGTTTTAATGAATTATGTAGATTTGTATTCATTTTTCAATATTTGAATTAGTGCCTGTATTCAATCATATTTTTTGTAAAATAAAAACTAAATATTGATAATAAAATCATTCTTCATTTCATTTGATCAAGCAATATACATATACATATATAACTTTCGTCCATATTCAGTCTATATCTTATTCCCTACATTTGAACAATTTCACTGTGTTTAGAACATAAATATTCAGAGAGAAAAATTAACTAAAAATTCACGCATTTTGGTGTATTAGTGTATAAAAGGAAAATATTATGTAAATGAAATGTTTTTAATATCATTTAGTTATTTAATAAAAAATAGATGTATTTGGAAGCTAGCAAGAACGTGTAAATAAAAACAATCGAAGAACGTCTTTTTGAGTAATGTCCTTTCTAATTCAAAGTTAATATAGTCATTAAAACATACAGTGGGTGACAAAAGTCTGCCTTCGTCCGTTAGTTTTTCTTCGAACATTAACTCTGAATTAATTCTGAAGAGAATTGGTAGTTTGCACAAAAAGTTCGTTAGTTGTTGCTCTGTAATTTCTTGACTCAGTATTGTTCGAGCATGCGTCAAAGATGGACACCACCTTGCAGTCAGGAACTGGCACCAATTGATTACAGCCTGCTCCTATCTATAGCGAATGAATTTGCTGATAAAAATCGACTGTCTCAACTTTTCATTTGAGGCGAAGATTGCTATAAGAGCTTCATTATAAAAGTTCCTTCAAAATGGTAACATGTTATCGAGCAAAAAGGTTTGCAAGTGATTATCGACTTTAATTAAATGTAATAAATACGAATACCAAAATGACCAACTAAGGGTTAAAAAATAAAAATTTGCCGTTAGCAAACTTCCGCCATCCACTGTATGTACTGTGACTTCCTTGCATAATCGTACAAGAGTTTATCTAATATTCATATGCTCCAAACATAAAAACAAAAGAGCAGAACGTGTTGTTTTCACTTTGATTTACACTTCTTAATCCTTTCTCTCTCATAAATAAAAAAAATAGAAACATATGATAAATGTAAAGTTTGCGTAGAAAAACATGTAAATAACTCAGTTTTCTGCACTCAACGAATAATCGGATCAAAATAGCAGTGCGAAAAGTGCCGCTATTTTGTAAATCAACAGTGCGTCATGAATAGAAGCCAATAGAAGCAGAGAAGTACGAGAAGAGCATTCTGTACTAAAAGAACTCACAAAAGATCCTTTCAAAACGGTAAAAGAATTGAAAATTTATTTAAATATTCGAAATGAAAAAGATTTTTGCCTAAATACTGTTCGTAAAACGTTAAACATATATGTATGTATGTACGATGAACATAGTAGAATTGCCAGAAAAAACTTTCATTCGCATTTTAAATAACAAAAAGGTTAAAATAAGGAGTATCTACTAAACTCAGAAGACTTTTAGAAATATATAATTTCACAATATTTCATCATCAAATTTCATTTATTTGATAGTTTTCACTGACGAAAGCAAATTTAATTTGCATGGCCCACATTTCAAAATGTTTGTGTGGCGTAATACAAATGCCGAATTTGATCACAAAGTGCGCAGAAATTGTGTAATGCAAAACAATTTTATTTCTATTAATAAACGACTGGCCCGGTGTTGTAAACTCGATTAAAACCGCGTGACGTCAATAAAAAAATACTAAGACAACGACCCCAAGCACAAATCGGGTGCTGCAAGGCTTTGGTTGATACATAACTGCTCCAAAAATAATACAAACACCAGGGCAGAGCCCCGATGTCAATGTAATCGAACATTTGTTGGAGGAATTAGCTAGAATAGCGTATCAAAAAGGTTTAAAACCTCAGCTACAAGTTTGGAATTCCTTTGAGTCGGCGCTAGATCAAAATTTGGTCAAATCTGTTTCAAAGTGATTACGAGCTATAACTAAGTATTGACTCCTTCCGTTTTATATATTTAGTGGTGCTATTTTGTTTCGTCTGATTATTTGTTGAGCACAAAAAATTTAATTGTTTTAGTATTTTGTAAATAAAAGCGAAATACAACTCATTATTATTTTTTATGTTTGAAGCACTCTAATGTTAGAAAAATTCCTGTCCGATTATGCGAAAGAGGCATTGTGTATAAATGTATAGGATCGGCGTTTAAGCTTGCTCTCACAGTCTGCTAGAGTGCACATACATAGTTATGATAAATTGATATACTATATGTGTGTTTATAATTTTTTACAGCTACAAACTACCGTTAGAAATAAGTAGACCTGCAACTAATTGCACCTTACATTACCCTCTGCAACCCTAATGCAACATTCAACATTTTGCTTTTTTGTTTTTTGATAGCTTTACAGTATTTTTACAATGTTTCATGACATTTGCCAAGAAGTTGATAGTTTTTCTATTTTTTTTTTTTACTTAATGCTTAAAATAGATCGAGTATAGTTTTTGAGTAGAGCAGTTTAAATAGGTATTTTTTGTATTGTATGCTGTTCGTTTTGTACATTCAAAAGATTTGTCTTTGTTTATGCTTCATTTGTTTAAATCAAAAAAATAAATTATAATTAAAGTGGCAATTGATAGAATGTTTGTAACCGGCCCGCTGGCATAAGCTTGGTAACGGGCATGTTTACTCCCTTATTTACCTTAAAACTGCATACATATGTACATATGTACTTTTGTAGAGAGGTTACTTGAGTGCATGATACGAGTACGGTTTTGGATTATTTTATGTTATTTCGAGGATATGCCAAGTGTTTTGCCAACGATATATACGTACATGTACGCAGTAGTTGCGCCAACAACGCCATCTTCACCTTCAATTCATCCGGCAAATGCCGCTCCTAGTCTCTGCTTATGGCACTCTTATGTCGCTATTGAGCGAAGATGGTGCTTCATCGGGACTGGGTGAATCGTCGCCGTGTGGACGTATGCGAACTACGGCACGCCTAGTATCCTCATCACGCTGTGGCATATACAGACCGGATGGGCCGGAATAGCAGGTTGTATTGTTGCCGGATAGGCGCAACTTTTCCGTTTCACCATTTGTGCTTTCAGTGAAGAGTTGACCCAGATTGAGTTGTGGTATATCATAGAAGATCGTCAGCACAAACATCATTGCAATGAGACCTATAGAGTGTTTGAAATTTATAATACATATTTATGAGCATGTAAATATTTGTATATATATAATTGTTTACGCACCACAAATCAAATAACCACTTATAAATATTTTGTACATGGAACGATTGCCAATGGTCACACCCTCGCCAGGTATATAATCACCTAAGCCAATAGTTGTCAATGAGATGAAACAATAGTAGAAAGCGTCCAAAGCACCCCAGGCGGGTTCAATATAAGCAAAAACTGCGGTTGGTATTGCAAAGAATAAGACGATAACAAGCGTAGCTGGAATAAGAAAATCGACACTCAATTACAAGTATGCCCAGCAAATTAAAATATTACACTCCACCGCCAGCCGCACTTACCCACAATGCTTAGATGCAGTAGTCGTATATTAAAGGGCTGATAGAGATGACCCAATTTCGAATTCAAAGTACCCAACAACCAGCTGGCCGGCACCAGCAGCCGCTCCACCATCGCACTCAATAGCACCAACGTGAGTGGTATACCAATGGCCGCATAAATTATGCAAAATATTTTCCCCGTTTGGCTAAGTGGCGTTACATGGCCATATCCTGCGCACAGGTAAAATATTTTGAATATAACAACAAGTACATTATAATTTACAGATACATACATGACATACATAATAATTGCATTTTATAGACACATAAATATATTAAACAAGTACAAAGGTGTGTGTAGACAAGTGTGATGTCGCTTACCGATTGTTGTTATCACGGTGCTTGAGAAGAAGAATGCCTGACCAAAGCTCCAGTTCATTTCATTTGTTGCATTGCGTAACGGTGATATGCCTCGATCGTTGGCTGTTATCACGGCTTTGAGAAACTCTTCGAGGTCTTCATCTACATACAAGCAATACATATGAAATAATTTAATCAATATTGTTTGCATTAATTGAAAATATAAATTTCCATTTGGAATCGCATGAATCGAAGAATTTAATACAGGGCGGTTAATGGTATATCGTGTCTTTTAAAGGAAGAGACTATTGCAAATTTATCGCTGATGGTTTGAGCCGGAATCTTTAAACTTTTTTATGTTCAGTAACTAATTTTCAGATATAACAATAGCTCTAATGATATTGCTGCCGAATTTGGTAGTCTATATGTATATACTTGAACAAGAAAAAAGATTAACTTTTCACCGAAGCTATGTTAACCTTTACAAATACAAATTCCTTACAATAACTTCGATCGGTCTATAGTGATCCCCTCAAGGCTAATACGACTGTGTAAGTTGACGTTGAACAACAGCAAAAGCTCCGTCGTCAATACCAAGCGAGGTTTTAGACAAGGAGACTCCCTATTGTGTGACTTCTTCCATCTATTGCTGTACAAAATAATACGAGATACAGAGCTAAATAGACTAAATACAATCTTCTATAAGAGTGTGCAGCTGCTGGCGTATGCCGATGATATTAGTATTATTGGCCTCAACAACCGCGCCGTTAGTTCTACTTTCTCGAGATTGGATAAGAAATCGAAACATGTGGGTCTGGTTGTGAGGACATGACGAAATATCGCCTGTCATCAAACAACCAGTCAACGCATTCACAACTTGGCTGACACGTCAAGTCGGAGATAATTTCGTCTACCATGGAACCAGCATCAACACCAACAACAATATCTACCTTGAAATCCAACGCAGAGTCACTCTTGCCAACAGGTGCTACTTTGTACACCTGCTTTATGGTGCGGAACCAAGAACAATGACATAATCTGATGAGTCGGCCTTAAGGGTGTTCGAAAGAAAGATTTTGCGGAAGACCGCGAACACCGCAGTCGATGGAAGGACGAGCTGTAAGAGATATACGAGGACAATGACATAGTTCAACGAAACAAGAGGCAGCGGCTGTGTCATGTTTTTCAGTTGGAATAAGCTTTTCGATTCAGTACCCGCCAGTGGAAGCTGAGGAACAACTTCACCCAGTTGCAAAGATCAGATAGAGAAGGACCTGTCTGCCCTTGGTATCTCAAATTGGCGCCAAAAAGCAAAAAGAAGAACCGACTGGCGCACTATTGTTAACTCGGCTCTAACCGCGTAAGCGGTATTGACGTCAGTAAGGAAGAAAAAAATATGTTATAGTGACTCGATCTGAAGAGATTGCAGCGTTAACTTAGGCAATAATCAGCTTCTATTTCAGCAATATGTTACAGTGTTCCGATCTCAACCATTTCTTCGGAGACTGTTGTGGTGCGATATCGGCGGTTCCGAAAAATTAGCAGATTCTTGGTGAGAAATGGACGAATGGCAAAGTTGATATCTCAAAAATTTAGCTCTTAGTACAGATCATTTGTAAATATAAATATACCCTCTGACACTTTCTTTTGGGTGTTTAAACATAGTGACAAACTTTATATACTTTGTTCAGGGTTGAAAAATGAAAGTTTGCATGTCCATTATGGAATCATAAACTATGCATTTCATCGAGTAATGATCTTTAACAAAGTTGTTGTGTTTGAGCCAAAGAACACTTCGGAGTTGATACGATCAATTTTCGACTGAGGAAAAAAATCAATGAAATGACTCAAAATGAATTGAATATTTATGTAATGTCTTATTTTTTCGATCAATTATTCTGGTATGAAATCATACATTCTCTACAGGGTATGTACACTTGGAAAATTCTTGTAAGTGAGCAGTAAGAAGCTCCCCTCTTTAACTACAAACATACTTGCCATCTTTTGGGAGTTGAGCTTCCCCAAATAGGAATATGCAGAAGACAAATAATTTCACATAAATAAAATTTACCCAATATTTGTGGATACTTCAGCAGGAATTCGGCGCGTTGTTGACGCACAGCGCTACGCAATGACTCCTCCATCGGCGTTTCGGCAATTTGAAAGCAAACACTACCGATTGCTAAGTACACACAATAAAAGAGTGCGAAGCAAAGTAAACGCAAATTTTCCTTGCGCATACAGGAGTTGCCGCACTTTTTGGCAACACCACCGCCATACATAGTAACATAGGACTCGTGGTTCAGATTGGCATAACTTTGCGTACGTGAGGGACCTGGCAACAAGACGATGGAGCCAAGGCTAATGCCATTATTGAGACTGAGCGTAGATTGATTGTGTGAAGCGTGCGACATTGATTGCTGTTGGGACAGGCTGCTTAAAGGTGCTGGCAGCGTGTGGGAATTTTTCGGTGGCGTTTCATTTAATGCCGTATCTGAGATTGAGAATATGCGATTAGTTTGCTGCTTTTGTTGACCAAACTGCGTTGGCGTCGCTGCCCATGCTGTTTGACCCTCGGCGCGCACAAGGACGTTCGGCAGATATTCCTCTAATGATTGATTGTACTTGTCCAGATCCTCGTAGCCATTGCGGCGGCGAAATGCTGTCGTAGGCAACATCACACATTCATGTGCTGCGTGGCGCGGTGCGAGGCACTAGGTAAAACAGGGAAAGCACGTGCCACGCCAATATAAACAGTACTTAAACGATTTAACACTTTATTGACGCGCTCTTTTTTCCCACTCTACCTTCGCTCGTAAGCGTATTTGCAGAAGTGCTGTGAAGTGTGCTCGTTCGTCTAAGTAAGTGAGTTTAGTTAGTTACACATTACTTGACAGCAGTGGGTGCGATTTATGTTTTACCGTTGCGCAAAATCACATCAATGTCACTTCATTCAAAAATTCGATTTACACACGTACGCGCAGTTTTCATGAAAAATGATTTGCATTGTTGGAAAACGTCAGACGCCTTATGTACATATATGTTTGTAGTATATGCGTTCGCCACTTTCAAATTGTGATTCTTAACTTGCGATCTGCTTGTTAATCAAGCTCAGCAGTCGTTCACTCATCAACTGAATTCTTAAATCTGAGATTTGAAACATGAGCTGATTACTTTAATTGCAAATGCATTCATACATACTTACATACATACATATCTACATGCATAAATATGTATATAAATACAAAATTTTGCTGCGCATAGCACTTTGTCGCTTTATTTATAAGCTCGGAAGCAGTACATGCATCCATACATATGTATGTACATACATATGTCAAGATATTCTAATATGTATACTTGTAGAATTATCTATGAGATGAGTAAAAATGTCTTAATTGTTGCTTGCCGTTTGAATCATATCAATTTACTTTTCTTTAGATAATACAAATTTAAACTCATAAGCATTTCATATTTATATCTCCTTTAAAAAACTAACGGGTGATCCAAGTAGAGATACTTTTTTCAATAACATTTTTTTGGCAGATTACAAATGAGTCGTGTCAAGCTGTCATGTTATTTTAGTTCAGCATTGTTGGGCATTTCATAATGGAAAGTCTTACGTCTGACCAACGTTTACAAATCGTTCAGTTATTACGAATATCCACGTTGTGTAAAGAATTTGTTTCGCGCACTTTGCTCAACTTATGTTGAGACCCAACTTCATTACTGAATAATATTGGACTGAATCGAACACGTCCAGAACGCAGTGATGAAAATATAGCAGCCATAGCTGAGAGTGTACACAAATACCGTGGAGAGTCGTTTCGGCGCCATTTGCAGCAACTCAGACCGACGTTTGGAACGACTTTTACGTCAAGATCGACCTTCTCAAGCGACATCGCTTCCCTCCATGAGCCCTCGAAAAGTTCCAATAAGATCCGACCTTTTCAAGCTAAATTTTGTTCAGCAATGCGGACCATTTCTGGCTCAACGGGTATGTAAACAAGAAAAATTGCCCCATTTGGAACGAAGAGCAAGCTGAAAAGATTCAAGAGCTGCCATTTCAGCCAGGAAAAACAACATCTCGTATGGTTTGTGGGCTGGTGGAATTATCGGTTCATATTTTTTCAAAAAGCTGCCGGTGAGAATGCAACCGTCAATGGCGATCGTTAACGCGCCATGATAACCGGCTATTTAATTCCTGAAATTGAATTTCGTGATCTCGGCGGCATTTTGTTTCAAGAAGACGGAGCCACTTCCCACATATCGCATCACGTTTTGGCCTGGTATATTGAACATCAAGACTATGTGATATCACACCGTTAGATTTGCCTGTGGGGATGTATAAAGTCTAAAGTCTATACGGTTAATCCCGCTTCGATTCAGGCCCTGTAGCAAAACATAACACATGTTATTCGCCAGTTACCAATCGAAATGGTCGAACAAGTCTTCGAAAATTGGACTCAACGAAATCAACGACGACCACCTTAGGCGTTGACGCGGCCACTATTTGAAGAAAAAAATCTTCAAAAAATAAATTCCCTATTAAATTTGAAGTTTCTGTGTTTTATCTTCAAGTAGGCAACCTCGAAATGGTTCACCCTTTATTTATAAGGAAAGGCTGATTTCAGGTGGAATAGAACAATATTGAAGTGGTTAGTATTATTCACTGCTTTCGGTAAATTTGAAAGTTTATGAATTCAGTATTTAAAATTCTCAATAATATGACTTTTTCTATTAGTTAACATAACTTTCAACTGATAATATCCGCAATTGGAAGAGTATTGGACAATGCGCAACTAAAGAAGGACTTCCTTCTATGGCAAAAATATTTATCATAATACTATCTGATCGAAAACGAACTTTATTCACATATGTTTGAGTGGCACAAAGTATTAAGTGAATCCACCTCTGTCAATGACAATATCATCGATAAAGTTTAAGACATAGCGCACGAAAATATGTCGGATTCTCAGAGATATAGCACATTTTGGGTATGCAACGTGTCAATGCTAGACTCGTACCAGGTTTTATCTTTTGCAAAAACATCGTCGATTTGGTCGCATAAGAGATGATTGACTCAGAGAGTTGGGACATAATTTTTTTTCAACGAATAGAGGAGCAAATACATAGCAATTGTATTACTAACACTCGAGTAACTCACGGACTGGAGATTCTTGAAACTAGTATTTTCGAAATAATCAATTATATCAAACATAGGCACGGATTTGTTTAGAAGGTGTTTATTGAGACTTTATACGAAATGCAAATTTGATATTTTAGTTATTATTTGTTCTACAACTATTATTTGGTTTCCTTTATTAGAAATGTTATAAAGTTTTCAACAAAAATACCAACAAAACCTAGTTCGAAACTCTGACGACTAAGCTTGTCTAAAAGTTACGGTGAAAGAATCGCCGCCGGCGAAACACTAAATTGATGTTGTTTCTATAATACCACCTCAAGTTGTGAAAATGAGCTAAATAAACATAAACTAACCACGGCTTTACTGTACATATTTTATAGAAACAAGGAACATGTTAACTTCGGCTGCACAAAAGTTGCAATACCCTTATAGCAGTTACATATATGTATAACTCAATCCGAAAACCTGACCGGCCTTTGGTTTGCATCCAACGACGTACGTTGTTTGATATAAAGAGTCTTCAAGTTGAATTTAGATTACTTAACATAAAAAATATCTTTTATGAAGACCTTTATCTTGATTTTGATCTCCGTTTGAACGGCAGCAAATTAGCAACTTCGATATTTCAAAAGCTGAGTGACTAGTTTGCATATGAAAACGGATAGACAGGCGAACATGCTCCTCTCGTTGAGGTAATAAAATTCTTCGGGTAAATGATTTTCAAAAAAAAACAACATATTTTTCTAAGTAGGTAGGACTGTCCTTAATTACTATGCCAAATATGAGCAACAGTCAACCAGTTTGCTTACAACAGCTGCTTAAGCCGGTACACCTCAGTAGGGTGTTATGATTTTTACGATGGATAAATATATTGAACAAAGAATTTGCCTCAAATTTTGTATTTTCAACCAAATTCTGTGTGTGGAATCCTTGCGAATGTTGAAAAAGGCTTTCAGTTATTCAGTTTTATCAAACACACAAAGCCTTCAAAGACGGTCGAGAGATCGTTCAAGACTTGCCTCGTTCTGGACGACCTTCGACATCTTCAAATGATGAAAATATTAAAAAAGTGAAAGATATTGTGCTTAAAAATCTTCCAGCAGGTGTTAGAGAGATACCAAGAGTGCTCAACACCTCTTACATGATTTTGGTGGATATTTTAGGTATAAAACGCGTTCTTGCTCGACTCGTCCCAATAAAGCTGAATTCTTTTTTCAAAAGAGTACAGTAAAGTAAACAGGTCTCTTTGGACATGCCTGATCGAGAGAACTCCGATACCACGTTCATGGAGACGTTACGTTACGTTTGTCATAACTGCCAATGAGACATGGGTTTATGAGTTTGGCATGCAAACAAGTCAACAATCATCGGAATGAAATTAGTTAAACTTGATATTCATCAGTACATAAAAAGTTTCAAAAGTTGTCTATACTTAAGGGCGTATTCTAGTTTAGAAATTTTAAAAAATCGAAATTTTTTTTATTTTCAAAGTTTAACTATTCAAGAATATGTGTACAAGAGAATTTTTCAAAACTTAAATTATTTTCGGAGATATAGACATTTTTCTGATCCGGCATCCAAACTGGTTCGGCCGGAACTAATCGAACAAAAGACATTAGGGAAACTTTAAACGCGTTTTTCTCAAAACTGACTTTTTCGGAACGATACTCACGATTTCTCAAGTTCTACTGAACCGTTTTACTTGAAATTTTTATAGAGTCTTCTTTATAGACTTGTCTATGGTTGGAACTAGCCCCATCCCCAAATTTTTATTTTTATTAATTTTTAAACTTTTTTTTTCAGGCAGTCGCCATTTTGTGAAAAAAATTTTTTCCCACTTTTCCGTAGTTAGGGCCATTGCGACATTATTCTAGATTAATAATCTTTTTTCTTTTTGGTTTCAGATAACTTGGAGGGTTGAAATCGTAGGTATGGTCACGTGGAAATTTTTAAAAAAATTCGTTCTGATGGCGTAGACTCGACTTTAGTGAGAACGGGAAAAAGTGCCTAAATTTAATGGCTTGCGGGTGCGTATGAGTAACATAAGAAGATGAAACACAAAATTCTTCCAATAAACCCCACATAACCCTTTCTCCCAGCGAACAAAAGTCTTGTGGTACTTAATAACTGTCTAACTTTATCCTCCTGAATTGAATAGTGATCAAAATGACAAAAGCATATCAAGCTTAGTATCCAAGCTAAGCAAACAATGAACAGTCGAATTAAAGCATACCAAATTTTTTACTTAAGAATTTACCTCCGAGATGTTTACATTACAATAAAAGTCTCACTTACCATTTAAGCAAGCATTATTTTGTAGAAACTGATTTCGTAGAGTTTGCACACGCTTCGAAATGGTGTCGATCTTTGGTGCTTCTATCGCTGAAAACATCGCCGCTCCCAGGACTAAAAATAAAATATATCCTCCACATAGCAGAAGAAATCTGCATTTGCCATTTTTGTTGTTGTTTGATGAGTTCGCACCGGATTTGGCGCTGACAGGAAAGGCGCCTAAAAGCATGCTGTAAAAAATATGAAATATTCATTTATAGAAATATTTCGAAAGCAGCGCTGCATGTAAAAAAGGTTAGAATAGCTTAGAATATAGTATTATAGTAATATAGTATATATTAGGAAAAAAATTTATCAATTTCCAGAGCAGTACAATAGTAATGCATAAAAAATTGTTAAATAGTATTGCATACCATATGCAGTGACGTTTTCCGACACTTCAAATATCACATCGCACAAAATACATATGCACATATATATATCATGTCAAACTGAATTCTAAAATTAACAAACGACGGCGATATGTCATGCATGTACGTAGGCTCATAAAAATAGAACTGTAATAAAATGATAGGTTTTCCAACTAATGACCGCATATATAATACATATATACAAACATACTGTATTCACACCATTTCTCTCTTCAGTCATCTGAATAGAAAGTGTAATTAATAGATTGATAAATACATATACACACATCATTTCTAAAAATATCGTGACTTTGATTACATTTTTTACCGGTACGAAACTTTTTGTATTGGGTACTGCATATTAATTTATTTGAAACTGATTTTTAATAACACAGATGCATTTTGATGTGAATATATGAGTTGAGAG